>SSNS01000002.1:7662543-7746036 GCA_006937985.1 Aphyosemion australe
GTCACTGGGCGCCCCCAGAATCCTCTGTGTAATTCAAACCCTGCCCAAAAGTATTAATTATAGTGTTTGCAAAAACACCTCGGTTTACATATAAATTGTTTTATACAGCCATTTTGTTGGCAGAATCTGATATTCATTTTAGCTCTAAGCCAGGTGTTCTGACAGAACACCGGGAAAAAATGGGTCCCAACATGGTTTGTGTGGCATTGCCATAGTGTGACGTCATCGGTAGGCACAGATCCCCACAAAATCTCGTTTTTATTCATTCTACTGGTAGTTAATTTTGTTCAAATTGAAATATAGGCCTGCCTCTAATTCTGGCCTCCTTCCAATAAAGGCCTGAACCAGGATGCGCTTGAGTAAATAAAGGCCCGGGCCTGTATTAGAGGATTTACGGTACATTATTTTTGAATTTTTAATCTTTGAGTATTTTGAATCGTTTAAGTTTTATGTGTTCTTGTTGTTTACTCTTCATTCTTATTTTTTTACTCTCCTTTTTGCTCCTGTAATGAATGTCATACTTAACTCAATCTTTATTTCTAAAGCACCTTACAGGCACAGGGGTGACAACAAAGCGCTGTACAGACATATATTAGTGATTGACAAGACAAGGATTAAAACAAGAGTAAAAGAAAAAAAAACATACAAATCACATTAAAAAAGAAAATACAAGCAGACTAATGGCCACAGTTAAAGGCCAGATCAAATAAAAAAGTCTTTAGCCTGACCTTGAAAACTGTCACCGATGGTGAAGCACGCACATCACAGGGTAACTCATTCCAGAGTTTCGGGCCCACCACGGAAAAAGCCCTATCTCCTCTTGTCTTTAAACGAGTCCTAGGAACTGTGAGTAGGAGAATATTGTCTGAGCGTAGTGCCCATGCTGGTGTATATGGATGTATCAGTGTCTGTAAATATGAAGGAGCCAGTCCATGTAGCGATTTGAAAACCAATAAAAGGACTTTAAAACTAATTGCTGCTGTGACACCAAACCTTCCCCACTGAGGAACAATAAAGGGAGTTTCTATTCTATTCTTCTATTTGTAGCCATTGAGGTTTTTATTTAAATCCTTTTTCACAGATCAACAACTAAAACAAAAAATAATAATTTCCTCAAATAAAAATGCAATTTCTTAGCTGTTAACATTCATGCTTTGGAGCAGAAAAAGTGCATAAAAACACAATAATTCCAGGTCAGTTTGCTCCACTCTGATTTACTCTGATGCTCACCTGTTCCAGCCAGATGCCTGCATCTCTGGGGTTGGGCTCTGAGGTGAGGAAGGTGTTCATCAGTGAGACTCATTTGTTGTTTTGTTCATCTTCATCACAGACAACAGTTGCTCACACGGGTATGTGCTGTTGATGATGGAGAGATTTGAGCAGCTATAGGGCACGAAGTTGGGTCAGTGTGTCGAGGAGGAAAGAAAAACGGCAGCAGCTACAGAGTCGTACTCTTGACTTGAGTGTGTCGCTAAACTTGAGTTCAGTCAGCTTCGTCAGGAGGTTGGTTGGTTGGCTGGCTGGCTAGCTGGCTTTCCATGTCAACCGTGAACAGATTACTGATCAGGAATCTCGATTTCTGGGCTTCAAAGTCAGCAAATCGCCGGGTAATTGGAGAGGAGTAAGAGGAGTAGTTTCAGTTTGTCCGAGACTGAGGAGAATACGGCTGCAGATGCCGAGACTAGTAGCATGGACGCTAATGATGACTATAAACAGAAAGGAGGGGGTGCGTCGACTGACGCGCTAACGCTGCAATGCACTATGGGCCAGTGGGCCACTTCTAATACACATTTGATATATGATCTCACGGGTCAAATATAAACAGGCCGTGGGCCAAAGTTTGACAGCTGTGATCTAAGTGAAGCGTAAAGAGGATGTCCTTGTGTGTCTAAATAAAGTCTGTAGCGAATATTTTCTTTAAAGAAACACTTTTAAAGGTTTTTCTGTATTTAGTTTTTACTATTTTAGTTCGGGTGATCCTGGCAACCCGTACTGCTCCAGTTTAAGCAGGGAAGCTGACTTGACATCCACTCATACACCCAAAAGCAGGAAAAGAATTCACTAGGAGCCTGTTGCATTTGGTAACGAAGTCTTTCATAAAACTGGCCTGTTTGTAGTTCAGTGTGTCAATCCAGTTCATAATTATCTGTAATTCTTTCTGTATGGAGTCTTTAGAAGGTATTAGTTAGGGATGGGACGATACACTTAAACTAACGATACGATGCACCTCGATATGTCATAGTCACGAAACGATATGTCACGATACGATATTAAAAAAAAAAAAGGAAAAAATATTACTGTATAATAACAACTTGTTTATTTTTGTTTCTGTTGCACACAGGGAAACACAAGGCCTAACAGGCCAAACACAAACAAGAACACTCCCTTAGTGCTGCTCTAACCCTAGGTTAAGTTATCTCAGGACTGGTTCTTCTAACTAACATATCAACATGTTCTGGTGTAATCAGTGATCTTTGAGCAGAAACATTGTCTCCTGCCTGCAGTGTTGTTGCAACAGGCGCTGTGACTTGACGTGACGATGTCACGACGCACTGCACCGTTCCCCGGATTTTTTTTTTTCATTTAGTTTTACCTGCTTAATCAGCAGATAGTGCTGTCAGCCTGCCACCATAAGCCCTTTTTATAAGACACACCATGCTGGCAAATCAGCGTAATATTACCGAATTTTGCGGCATTCGTGCCGCCACACTTGATAGTAATATTGCTGTAATATTGCGGCTTCGCCGGTCTTATAAACGCACATTAACTTAACAGAGGGAGGTGTCACGACCACGTGATGAAATAATGCCGAGCTCCGGGCCGGGAACTATAAAATGAAAATGAAACTAAACACGGCCACAAGTTTCGTTTTCGAACCAGCTGAGATGATAAACTGGAGCGATGCGGAGCTCCGGGAGCGTCTCTCCGTTAGATCTGCAGCTCAGATCATCTGACTGTTCACAGTGATGGTGGAGGACACACACCTGTAGAGAAATGTGGAAAAAAAACTCAACGAGCACGGCTTTGATCGCAATAAAAAGCAAGTTATGTCCAAGATAAACGGAAGTCCGTGACAGTGCGGAGACCGCCCCCATACCTCCTTTATGCCGCCATCGCGTAATCTTTTATAAAACGGACATGATTGCGCAACATTACCGCCACGGTCTGAGCTCTTATAAATGACCTAACGCTCCCAGATGCCTCATAGGCGTTGCGCAAATTAGCGGCATTGTTTTATAAAAAAAGGCTTTAGACTGTATGCCCGCCATACACAAATCATGCAGCAGTGCCATCTAGTCTTTATTTCGCGATCCATTTTTTTTTTCTCGATGCATTTTTGTCACGTTTTGTATCGCGAAATTTCGCCAAACGATATTTCGTCCCATCCCTAGTATTAGTACACGCTTAACCAAATATAAGCATGGTGAGATCAGAGCACCTCACAGAGACAAACATGTCTGACAGAAAAGCTTCTACCTAAACAATATTTGTGATTTTAACATCCATGTGGTAAAAACCAGTAGAGTTTGAGTTTTCTTAGTGGTAATGGAAAAAATAATCTGCCTGCTCCTGGTTCTGTGATTCTGGTGGTTTGCTTTCCAGGTGGGAATGCTGCTCCAGCTCTGGAAGTTTAACACACCTCCGTACGGAGTATGGACTCATGTCTGGGTATAATGTTATGACTGAATGTAAAGTCAGCCATCATATAGGACTGTAAAGTTACCTAAATTTGATTTTGGCTCAGGAGTTTTGACTCTGTTAGGTAGAGTAATCGATTACCTAAATAAATCTGATTAGTGGGGTTTCTTTCAGCTTTAAAGCTGAAGACTAACTTTTCATCAAAACTAGAGCTGCAACAACGAATTGATAAAATTGATGACAATCGATGAATAAATGCATTGGCAATGCTTTTCGTCATCAATTCATTGTGTTGTGCAACTTTTTTTCCCTTTCGTGCAACCTTTATTTAAAGGAGTCATCACCTGGAATTTTCACTTTTCCACTTGAAAAAATGTCTATAATGGCTTCCTAATGATGTTTCACTGGCTGAGAAGCCGATATTTAACATTGAAGCGTTTGTTTAATCTTGCCTTCTTCAACCAGCTCACATGCACCCCACGAGCACGCGCACTCCAAAACGAGATTAGCCTATATGCCGACACAGAGGTCGAATATAAACAAATATGAACCAGCAGTGAACAAACCAGCACAACAAAGCTCATTTCATAACGTGAAACGCATAAATTACGTCTTACCGTTGACGACTCATGTTATAATCTGTGTTATGGGAAACAAAACTCCGATCGGTTTGTGTATTCCAGCTTCACAACAGCATAAGAGCCGATGCCTGGCTGTTAGCTTGCTTTGTCCCAACTCAACAACAAGCGAGGACGCCATTACGCACAAGGCGAGGCTCAGGCGCTTACATACACGGTTAGATCCCGTAGGTCACTGCCAGGTCGGGTTCAGTTATAACTTTTGTTGTTTTGGAGTGAGACGCTGAAGCTGCTTCCTGCTTCTTTCCACCAATCAACGCGCCTCTCAGTCCTGCGCGCGTCCGACACAGCCGAAATATCACGTGTGATCTCGCAAGAAAATATGCCCTTTACAAAAAAGGATCAGAAAAGCACATTTTTTATTTATTATTCCAATACAATTTATGTTAATGGTCTAAATGACTATAATAGGACGTAGATATCCACGGTATTATAGGTGATGACTCCTTTAACAGTCAATGCGCGCAGCTCATCTGCAGGCCGGGGGCGGCAGCAGAGCAGGCCGAGGCAGATCAGAATGAGAGAGAAAGCCGGTGTTTTGATGAGAAACGACCAACACGTGCGATGAAAAAAACACTGTGTGTGATAAACAGTTTTTAGAGGTAGCACTCGTGTGACATCTTTTCAAGTTACTTTTTTCCCCCAATTCCCCAGAACTTTATTGAACAAATGTAAGTTATTTGCTTTTGTGTAAGGAAGATGCTTTTTATTGGTGCACAATGTGGTAATCTAGGCGCTGTGGAGGAAAATAGAGAAACCAACAAAGACAAAAGTAGAAACGGTCCAAAGTTTGGGATCAAACGCGCACCTGCGGGCAGGTTGGCTAATGCTAAAGCTAGCAGATAGCAGACTCACGCCGTGGGTTCCTAAAAATGACTAAACTCTACAAGCGGAAGAAAAGTCCCCACCATCCTTAGGTGTCTACAGCGCTATGGAGCAGAGCCACAGCATAGACATGACTACGTAGACACCCCATTGGGCGCTGGAGAGCGTAACAGCGTCGCCGCCATATCGGATGGGTCTCCTCATTCTCCAAAATCAATGCAGAGTGGGCAACTATGCCCATTTTTGTGCATCCTACAGTTGCAACAACAGGCGTACTAGGGCTGCACGATATTAGGAAAACCTGCGATATGCGATAACAGTGCTTAATATTGCAATATCGATATTACTTGCGATAAATGAACAAATAGGAAATTTGCAGTTTTTGTGTATATACTTTAGACACACCACTCCATCATCTATCATTAGTATTAATACAGTAACAAAATGAAATCATGCAAGTTTACATTACATTTCTAGAGCCCAATATATAGATCTTTATGTTTGTGTTGGAGGTGACAACAGATATTTGTCGTGTTTCCCCTCATGGTTGCCACAAGTGTTTGGCATGTCTTGCAAAGTACTTGTGTTTGTTGAACACAAGTACTTTAAAATAATAGTCATGCTGTTTGAATTATGAGTTCTTTCTCGCTAACATTTTCCGCACACGTCTCACCCTCAGTTATTGCGACGCTCTCTAAGCTAACTCAGGTGTTTGCTAGCCATCTAAATGAAGTGCCGTCCACCTAGGCACCATGGCATCTAATCTATAAGAACCCAACCGATTGGTCAAATGGGTGAAGGGCTCTATTTGATTAGTCAAAAACTTCATGCTTCCATTTGATTGACAAAATGCATTATGTGTAGCAAAAATCTGAGATGACCATTAATTGCGATATTTTTCTGTTCTTTGCGGTATGCCTATTGCGCATGCTGATATTGCAATAACGATACATTTTCGATATATTGTGCAGCCCTAAGGTGTACTATTGAAAACAGATCACGTGGGATTACTATTGACGTTTATAGCCTACCTGATGGGATTTTATATTTTAATTTATTTTGTTTAATTATGTTTATATTTTAATTATCATACCATGTGTCTGATTTTGTGAAAAAGCTTGATAAAATGTGTTTTTAGCTGGGTAAGCACCTTCCTCAGTAGAAATTAATTCACTGGGGGCGAATGGAGACCCAACCAAGATGGCAGCCGGCCACTATGGCAGCTCCAATAGGCAGCGCCAATAGGCAGCGCCAGTCCACAAGGCATCTACGTATATATATATCTGTGAGCCACAGCACAGCAGCTACTGGGAGTCACGTTGATGTTACGAGTCTGCGCAACACCGCTCCAGGGCTATGGCAAGCCGTTGTAGTATGTAATTCACAAACGCTTCTATCTGTGAACATAGTTTAAACTGGATTATTGCCAACCCGTACATAATAGACATGCCACCATTACATTGTTACCAGTAGAAATTAAATGTTATTCAATATCTCAAAAGCTGTAACAGTTGAGGTGATAACATGTTGTTTTGCACGATATTGAACTGTTTTCTAATAATGTTCTGTTGTTAAATAAAGTAAAGGAAGGACAGAAAAAATGTTTCCCTAGCAGTTTTTAAATGTTCCCGTTTAATCCGATTAATCGAGTCGAGACCCCATCCGATTTATTGATTATCCAAATAATCGTTTGTTGCAGCCCTAATCCGAACTAGGATGCAACGGTACGCGGTAAAATCCCAGACCGTTCGGTCCTCCCTGCACGGGACAATCTACCCTCGTGTACCGCGGGACTTCGGTTTTGTCATTATTTTCGCACTGGACGTTTTATTTCACGGCACCAGGGTGCGTTTGTCTGTCCAGCCAGATGAATTTCATTCCGTGTGCCCGCTCTAGTCTCGTCTGAAGCTGCTCACAGCAGACCCCCTCCCTACCCGCGAGTAAATATCCAGTCACAGGTTTGACCCGCCCCACTGAGCTGAAAGTTTGAGCAAAACAAGCGCTACAGAGAGAAACTTAGCCACGGCCATAGACATTGATAGACCCCTCGTGGCCGCTATTGCCTATGGGCGCTGACGAGCGGTGGCGCTGACGAGCGGTGGCGCTGACGAGCGGTGGCGCCGCCATCTTGGATCGGTCGCGCCCCCCCTCCCTTTGTAGAGACATTGAAGTGTCAGCATGTTAAATCAACCATAACTCCTTGAATACTGAACCGATTTTGATGCGGTTTTTTTCTCTGTAAACTTCACACATGTAGCTCTGATACAGGACACATGTTTGAGCATTTTTAATCATAATGGGTTTGCTGTGGGTACATATGGGACTCTTATCCACTGCCTAGTGACAAAACCTATAGAAAAAAGGATCAAACACATAAAAATCACAGTCAAACAATGAGAATCAAAATAATTCAAAAAGGATTATATACCAAGTGTGAGATCTATGGTAGGTATTTATAAAAAACACACTTAATATATGAAAGAGAAGCAGAAAGTACTACTCAGCCATTTTAATAAACAATTAATATAAACAATATAATTCTTATAGATAACAATTTAAATAAATGAGTGTTTCATATACATATAGTACCAATATAACTCAAAGAGAGGGTGAGAGAGACAACAACTAAAACAAAGTCTGAATGACAAGAAATCGACAAACCATCTGTCAGAACTGACTGTTTAGTGATATTCTGGTTCTGTTGTATTTTTGTGTGTAGCTGAATCTATAAAGTTCCACCTGTGAGAATAAAACTTTAAGGCGTGTTTTCAATACTCAGACATCAATTCTGATTACTTTACAGCCAAACAGCACACGGGGAGAAAGAGAGAGAAAAAAAGAAATAACTGCTTAATGGAGTTAATTTTATTTTTTTTGTCTCAATTTATCTGTTACTTGTGTTGAGACTGTTTTAAAATAGGAATTGAAAGCTTTACATGAGCTAAAACCCCTGGAAGAGGACTGCTTTGTAGAACTTTTATCTGGAGCTCCCCTTCTGCAGTTCAAGAGAGGTGAGTTTGGCCACGTGGTGCAGCCTTCTCTTCAGAACCACAGACTTAACCAATGAGATCAAGTCTGACAGCCGTGGCATCCAGCATGACAGCTACACATCTGTGTTTAGTTTGGTTTTTCTGGCCCGGCCCAGCCTCATCATCCACCAATCACAGCCTCATCATCCACCAATCACAGCCTCCTGTAAAGGAATAGAAACATATTTAATATATTTGCATAAGTAATTTTCAAAAATTGGACAACATTAAGATTTGCTTTGTATTGTGTGTGGAGTGGGAGGGGCAAAAATAGAGTCTCTCTGAGGTACTTGTTTTTATATGCTGAAGTGAACAAATTTTAAGCGTGTAGCGTGTGGACATTTCTACATTGTGGGGACATTTGGCTGGGCATCACAATGACAAAATACCCTAAAACATGGTTTCAGAGGTATGGTGTGAATACGCTTTTGGTTTAGGTTAGGGTTAGTGTTATGATGTTTAAATACTCACATCATCAGGCTGAGGTTAGTCTCTGGGAGGTCACAGACAGGCTCTCTTTGGCTCTTCTGGATGTAGTTCTGCACTTTTCTGGTTAAAACAAACAAGCATAATGTTTGACAATAATATACTGTTTATAGTACACACCTGTGGTTCTCAGTTTACATCAGGGGGCCTCTGGTGCTGTGAAAACTCTGGGGCACCTAGACATGATTCTTAGGACGTTTATTAAAATAAATTAATTTTTGACAAATATTATCAAGACAAGGTATGTGGGGGGATAAGTATTACACTCTGCCTTGTGATTGATAAAAGGATATGTACCTGTCTCTTATACNTAAAGGGTGAGGGAGAGATTGAAGGGGTGAGGAGGGAGGGCAGAAAGTGATTACTAGGATTCAAATCAATAAGCACAAGCTGGAGGAAATGGGAAGTTTGCTGCGTGCGTTTACTGAGGTATGCTGCTGCCTGCTGCTGAGAGCCGACATGCAGGCTGCATGTCTCTATTTGGCACCAAAGTGCACTTTGTCTGGGCTGACAGGAGGAATGGGGCCAGTGTGACCCACAGTTACCCATCAGACGGAAAGAAAACATTTTGTCAGACTTAGAAAAAACACAAATCAACACACTGCAGCTATGGAGGCCAGGGGCAGCAAATAAATGAAATATTTATAGGCAAAAAGGAGCACCGTGTAAGCTCGCTATGGCAGGATATGCTTATGTAAGCCATGTGCAGGTCCTGAGACCCAAACAAAAAGTCTCAAATATGGAGGTTTATTTACTTTCATTACATTCAAAACTGCTTTCTATTGTTGTGTATCTTTTAATCAATGCAACCAAAATGTTCCCAAATGCATTTGCAAGAAAATGATCAAGGATCGTCATTTTGAGTAAAATTCTAAATCTGTGATTTGTTTCTTTTATTTGTCAGTTTATAATTTAGTGAAAAATGATGAGCGATGATGGCTGCAGCCTATAGAACCCATCCAGACAAGCTGAATGGGGGGAGTCCATCAGGAAGAATCCTCAACAGAGAGAAAAAGCAGCATTTCTGAAGTGCTTCAATTGTTTCCCTGGTAACTAATCTGCAGGCATCTGGATCTCTGGGGAGCTCTGTGTTCTAGGTTGCCCTTGCCGGTCCTTGGCCGGTGGAGAAACCCACACAAAGGCTCATTTTGTGCGCAACAAAAGGCCAAATGAAACCCCATCTGGAGCGCTCCTGGCCGGGCAAGATTCCCACATCGTTCTGGTACATTTTCCATGAGCAAAGGGAACAAGTCAAAGTTACTCAAGAGTTTTAAATGAACCTTTATTTCTCTTATCGTTTGGTGCTGCCGTTTCTTTTCCTATTTGAGTTGATGTAGAAAAGTTCTGCAGTTTAAATTAACCAGGCAATTAAATGATAAAGTAAATACCATACAGCCTTCTCGTGGGTAATGTTTTATAATTCTCACCCACAGAACAGATTGCTTCTGCAGGGACCCTTTGTTGCTCCCGCCTGCTACTTTCATTTGAATATGAATGTCTGTTGGAGGCAGTCACGATTAAAACAGAAACATCCCCAAAACACCGAGGTTTAAAAACTTTCTCTTCTCACCGGTGCTCAGCGTGCTGTCGCAGGACCACTCCGCGAAGCTGACCGGCTTCCTGCAGGACACCCACAGGGACAGGTAGTACTGGTCGTCCGCCGTGACCCAAGCTGGGCTCACCATAGCCCCGACATCCAGGCAGAGCGCGAGGAACACGCACACGAGCCCCACCAACTTCAGGGGCGTCAGCGCCGACACCCGCACCTCCTCTGCGCCGCTCACGGATGAAGCCATGCCTGAAGTTTCTAAATCATCCAAAAACTTAGGAATTGTGGGAAAACAATAACATTTGCAGGTCTGAGTCGCTCCTGAAGTCCATGGAGGGAGCGTGGTTTAGGCTGTGGCTGCCCCCCTCTCCTGTGCGCGCTCGCGCTGTGGGATGCAGGATGCGTCCTTTTAGAGGAGGACGCGGCTGCCGCTGCTGTCTGTCTGAGCATCCAGCTCTCTGCTGACGGGACAGAGCTGCAGATCAGTGAAATAACACGATGCTGCAGCTGCTGGGTCCTAGCGCCTGCGTGGGACAGCCCCAGTCCTCAGTCATCCTCATTTAAGAAATATGAAAAGTAAGATTGGTCATTATGGATTAATTAAAGGAACATGGAATAAAAAGGAGGAAAAAGCAGAATACAGCATTACTTTTTGTTTCAAATATTTCAAATAGCATCATTTTGAGAACTTATGATCTTATGTTTTATGCTATAATCACAACTTTTGTGACTGAGTAACTGTGGATCATTCAAATATTTTTCATTTCATTACGTTTATAAGCCAAAAGATAGCCAACGTTGTTTACACACGTTTTGAAATATAAAGATACATTATACAGTGCAATCATCCTTTATTCATTCTTTTTGGTTGTTTTTTGTTTTTTATGAAATAATAATTTTAACTTGATCATAATTCTGCAAAATAACATCTCTGTGCACAGAAAGTGAGGTAAGCTGAGTGTTTGGGAAAAAAAATTGATCCAAAAAGCAGAAAATCTATAGGTAATAATGAATGCCTTTGCTCTTGTGTTCTTGAGAGAAAACATAAATTGATATTGGCAAACATTCACAAGCCTCAAGGATCAAAATACCAGTGGGGGAAAATGTTTTTAAGCAAGTAATTTGTCATTTTATCTCCCGTTCAATATGCATTTTTATGTCAGCACACAACTCTTTACTCTCTCTTTCTCTCTCTCTCTCTCTCTCTCTCTCTCTCGCTCTCTCTCTCTCTCTCTCTCTCTCGCTCGCTCTCTCTCTCTAGAGAGAGAGAGAGAGAGAGAGAGGTGTTGATTTCATGCTGTGGTGGTGTCCTGCACATGTTCAACTGCAGGAAAAGATTATAACTAAACCAAATGTAACAATTTATATTTTATATTAACTTTTTGACACAAAACAAAGTGGTCGTTTCAGCTAAACATTTTTAGTTGTTTACATTGACTTTGTGAATGAGCTGCAGGTATACTTTTGTTGACATTGTCTAAAAAGATGAAACACTTTCTTTTCAAGGGATAGTTCCAATTTTTTTGAAGGGTATAAACAATGAATGTCGTGCCTGTCGGCAATAGTACCTGGAACAACTTCAGTTTGGAGAAATAGAGATTAATCCTGAACAGAGAGATGACCAGAGGCTAATCTGAATTGGAACAGGTGTTTATGCCATCACAAAACAACTCTAATCTCAAAGATTTCAGACCAATTCACACGAATAACCTTTTAATAAACTTTTAGACAACCACAGATTTCACATTACATCTAATACCAGGTGAGGAGAGAACTGAGGCAGCTTAAAAGCAGGAAAGCTGCAGGTCCTGACGGGATCAGCCCCAGACTGCTCAGAGACGGCTGACCAGCTTTGTGAAGTGGTCACGCACATGTTGAACCCGAGCTTTTGTCTGGAGCAGGTCCTTATCCCCAAGACCTCCTGTGTTGTTCCAAATCCCAAAACAACACATCCCAGGGAACCAGACCACTACAGACCAGTCGCCTTGACCTCCCACCTGATGAAGACCAAGGAGAGACTCAACCTCACCCACCTACGCTCCGTGGTGAGCCCAGATTTTGCATAAACACACATGGGGGTGGAGCATGCCATTATCTACCTGCAACACCAGGTGCTGACTCACCTGGAGATGTAAAAAGCACTGTGAGAGTCATGTTTTTTGACTTCTCAAGTGCTTTCATTACCAGCAGAAGATGAGGGGTGCAGGAGTGGATGGACATCTGACTGCATGGATCATCAACTACCTCACCAACAGGCCACAGTGAGGCAGCATAACTGTATGTCTGAGGTAGTTGTGTGCAGTACTGGCGCTCCACAGGGTACGGTGCTGATTCACCTTCTACACCTCCGACTTCACCTACAAATGGTAACTGGCCTGTATTTGTATAGTGCCTTCTTAGGGTTCTACAACCCCCCAAGGCTCTTCACAACACAATCAGTCATCCACCCATTCACACNTGTAGCGTGTGGACATTTCCACATTGTGGGGACATTTGGCTGGGCATCACAATGACAAAATACCCTAAAACATGGTTTTAGAGGTATGGTGTGAATACGCTTTTGGTTTAGGTTAGGGTTAGTGTTATGATGTTTAAATACTCACATCATCAGGCTGAGGTTAGTCTCTGGGAGGTCACAGACAGGCTCTCTTTGGCTCTTCTGGATGTAGTTCTGCACTTTTCTGGTTAAAACAAACAAGCATAATGTTTGACAATAATATACTGTTTATAGTACACACCTGTGGTTCTCAGTTTACATCAGGGGGCCTCTGGTGCTGTGAAAACTCTGGGGCACCTAGACATGATTCTTAGGACGTTTATTAAAATAAATTAATTTTTGACAAATATTATCAAGACAAGGTATGTGGGGGGATAAGTATTACACTCTGCCTTGTGATTGATAAAAGGATATGTACATTTATGAATGCTGATGGCCTTATGATACACTTACTCTTTGAAGGAGAACCAGGAAGCTGAAGATGAAACAAACTCCATCTGACACAGTCCAGTTCTAATCATAATAAATCAGCTGCAGGAAGCCTCACACTTCTTCCTCACATCTTTTGTGGGAAAACCTAGAAAACAAAAACATGCAATTTGCAGATTAGTGTCTACCAATATTGTACAAAGGAGGTCAATGCTATTTTCTTAATTCATCTTGTGTTATTCCTACTATTCTGTTTACTTCTTCTTTAAGATTTCTTAGAACCTTTCTTTAACCTAAAATCTGCATTTCTATTGATAATGAACTAAAACTCCTCAAAGGGTAAAACCAGAAAAAAGTTCTGCACAGCAAAACTCTTTAGCATGTTAGCTAACTATTCTCCAGTCAGAGGGGAGGGTGTGAGACATGAGCTATATCTGATACCAGGAAGATTTGTTTGATTTCTACAGCAGCATTCTTGTGTCAGCTGTAACCTAAGTCAGTGTTTTGGAATAAATTATTAATAGTCTCATTTAGCCTTCATTGTCAGGGGAGCACCAGCAGTAAACATGTAGCTAACGTTAGCTAACAAGGAATTGTTGCTGGTGGACACAAATATAGTACAACAAAGTTATATTTACAAAATACAAACAACAAAAAAGGTCGAACTTACTTGTGAAAGTTATCCCCCGAGCCATGTCTCAATAGTCCGCCGATTAGAGCAAGAATAAACCGCACAGAGCTCAGGCATCATGTTTACTGCTATTGTTATGGTTCGTGTCTGCCGGAAGCCCGACCGACCTAAGATGGCGGCCGCATTTCCTGCGCCCGAGCGGCCAATAGGGGGTCTATCAATTATAATGTCTATGGCCACGGCGACATGCGACGCGCCGTCTTCAAACAAACCTTTCGTGTGGGAACATTTCTGTTTTGCAGTTGAATATAAAGACGAGGAGAGAAAACGGTGAACTCAGAGGCTCGCTTTATTTGACGCCACAACCCCAACCCCTCACACAACACACTCCCGAGTTGGGACCTTCCTTGAACATCCTACAATTCCAAATTACGCGTCCCTCCCGGTCCCGCTTCGGTCGCCCCAGCCTCTCACTGACACCTCATTGAAAAGGCATTTTAAAAGTGACATTTCTGTTGGTCTCTGAACATTTTATTATACACTGGACTACAAGTTATACATCTGAAAAGTTATATTATTGCGTGAATAAAATAAAGTTAGGAAATTTCAGTTTTTCTTAAGCTTTTCTACAATTCAAAGTGGACCGAAACCGTGACCCAAAAACCGAGGTACGGACCGAACCGTGGGGAAAGTGGACCGTTGCATCCCTAATCCAAACTCATTTATAAGTGATACATGTTGTGTTTTCTTTTCAGGTCATGGTAGTTTTACTGCAATATTCACAGGATTTACACCTCTTCTCTAGATTTATATCCACTTAGCTGAAAAGTTGCTTGAATCAGTAACCTCAGTAAGTTTTTGTTGAGCTACGTCAGTCACATTTCTCCAGTAGAGTCTGTGTTTGGGTCTTTTTTCTTGTGTTGCTTGTTTTAGTTTTAGCGTTTATGCAGCTGGTTTTGGTTGATCTACTCCTGTCACTTACAGCAGTAGTATTAGCCTGTAGCAGTAACTTCCTGTTGTTTTAGCTTTCAGTCAGCTGATAATATGAATGTGAAGAGGTTAGTCTCCTTCAGGGTTCAGGGTTTTCTAAGCTGTGGTTCAGACCTAAAGTCATGAGATTATGAGGTATTGTACACATCTGACTGAAGGAATTTAGATCTGTTTGAGTTTGTTAAATCTGTTGGGATTAACATGAGCATGTTGTTCTTCATCTTGTGTTTCTTCTCTATTCTTTTTGGCTGATGGACATGTTAGAATTGACTTTTCAGGATGAGAAGACAAGGACAAATGTCTTGTTTAGACCTTTGACGTCTGGTCCAGGCGAATGAGCGACATGAAAGTAATTAAATGATTGAGATTTATGGGGGTCGGTTCATCAAACCGCAGAGTCGGCTCTTAATTGCATCCTCTTTAATAACCAATTGTGAGTCACAGCTCCACTGATAGAGACCATCATCCAAAGTGGCTACAAGCTCAGCTGCTGATGCTCGCTGGGAAGGAAGTCATCCATCTTCACTCTGGACGTCCTCAGACACCGCTCAAACCGGTGGGGGGGCAGATGGTGCTTCCACTACCCAGCAGTCTGAGAATTGAGTTATGTCTGACCCACGGGTCCCCGGCATGCTCACAAGTGTTCAAAGTCACCAGTGCTATTAGTCTCAGTGGCCATGAGGTAGTTAGACAGTTATGGGACAAGGCCCATCTGTTTCCTGGACAGATCTGACGGCGATTCACTGCACCCCTCCCAACAGTTAGCTTCACTTTTAGATGATCACATTAAGGATTAGCATGTGGCTACGCTAACCCTTTGGAAAAATCTGATGTCAAAAGTCTTTTTTAATCCTCCTCCGATGAGAAATGTGTCGTGACTCTACTGAAACTGAAAGTAAGCAGCTTGAGTTTGTTTTGTGTCGTCTGATCTCATAATATGACAAAAGCTGCACAGCACAGCGTTGCTCATTGGCTGCAAATCTGCTGCACTTATTTATGTGATTAATAATGACATCAAAGCTTCAGTCGTCCATCTGTTGGTCACAGGAGGAGCCACGCAGGGAATCGCTTCCGTTTTCATCCTTTAAAGCAGCTTTCGGGCACTTTCAGGCTGAATAGAAACGTGAATAATTCAGTGGGTGTTTACTTCAGCTATTTGTGAGTTGGTCAGAAAATGCATGTGTTTAGTTAAATATGAATTGAAGAGTGTGTGGTTGTCCTCGTTGTGATGGAGCCTGTTGTTTGCACCCCCGTGCAGGACGGAGGAGGGTGGGAGTCGGCACACATTAAAAAGATCCGCCTTAAAAAGTGCCGCTGTAGGGAGCAGAAACCAGTCTTTACTGGTCTAGATGGGATGGCGTCAGCATGCTAACTGGGACTGACTTGTCATGATTTCACAGAAGGTAAATAATTCATTGATGATGTTTTACTGATTAGCAGGATTAGATGAGAGCAGACTGAAGGATGTGATGAACTTCATGTTGTTTTCTATTTATGTCCATGTCGTAACAACACACGGCGTGATAACGCATTTGAATGTGTTTGTTTTTTATTCTAACGTTTTAGGCAACTAGATATTTTATTTTACATAATGACACCATGGATGCGTGTTTCTGTACTTCAGCATCAGCTAAAGGGACTGAGCCAGACATTCACTGGAAGCTTACACACTTTTTTATTATTGTGGTGATGAAGTACACAGCCTTTTAATGATTCTTATATATTTATCTCTAATCCCTTTGGTGTAGGTGTGCTGTTCCTAAACTTTACCCACAGAAAATGGCTAAAAGCCAAATATTCAGGCGTAAAACTCATGAAACTGCTTAGATCCATTTATGACTATTGGTTTGACTTTTTAACACAATTATAGTAAAAATGTGATTCGGCTAGTATTAATTTTACATTTTGTTTGGTTTCAACTCCCCAGCTTTGCTATATAGCCTGAAAATGGGGATCCTTACTCCAATTGTAGGAACCTGTTGCTATGGAGACTAATTGTACACAGAGCTTCAGCCCCCAGCTGCACCAGTAGGCTGATAACAAGGTCCTGGTCCAGCTAAACCAACTCCAGAGCAGATTGTGGATGCTGGTCCCGATGATGAAACTGCAGGGTGTTGGTGTCTTTGCTGCAGCTCATACTATTTGATGAAAGTGGAGCTAACTGTTTTTTTATCTGCATGAAGAGAAGGGAGCTAGCTTTCTTTTACAGAAGTTCTTCAATCTACCAAACCAGAGTTAGACCAGCAGTTGGGTTCAGATCTGTTTAAGTGAGATCAGCTGTTTTTTACCGGAGGTAAAAAACAAAGTAACAAAAACACGATTTTAGATTAATAAGGCTACTTTCTTCCTCTGGGGTAATAAGTATAACGTTATTTACTGTTTAGGACCTCCTAATTGATCCTTTGTACGGTGAAATCCTAAATGCAGTGTGTTTTGTTTGCAGTGTGAGGATAAAGATTAGTTGTGTTACATCACAGGATTGTGATTCAGACAATCAAACAGGACGTGACTCCACACAGCTGGTGCTGAGCTGAGGGGCTTTCTACTGTCATAAAGTCGTCATGAAGGAGCTTCTTTTAAAGAAAACATGAAATATGTGAAAGTTTTCCCTCAGAAAAAAAACCTAACTACTTCTGTCGGATGTGTATGAACCAATGAGTTATGCTGTAGTCTCAGATTTATTCATAATTTAATATAAAGGAACCCTAAATTTAGCAGATTGTACCTTTTTGGATGGGCCTGAGATTAGTGAGATGGACCTTAATAAAGAAGACCTGCAGAGACACAGTTTGACCCTTTTTAGAGGACTTTAGTACTCGGCGTAGCTCCAGATTATCACTCAGTGATTCAAACCAGGGTTGGCTCCTGTTGGTGAGTCAAGTGATTACTGTAGAGCTGCTGGTGGTACTGGGAGAGTAACTGGAAGAGGCGTTCATCTGCCATCTGTCCCATCATGACAGCTTCCTACCAGTTTGTGTTGGAACTTTATTCTTCATTCTTGTTTACTCACACACACGCACGCATAAACACATACATACACGCACACACACACACGCATATACACATACATACATACACGCACACACACGCATATACACATACATACATACACGCACACACACGCATATACACATACATACACACACATACACGCATATACACACATACATACATACACACGCACACATATACATACATATATACACATACATACATATATACACATACATACATACATACATACATACATACATACATACATACATACATACATACATATACACACAGACACACTGTTGCTACATGCTTGCTTAGTATGGGGATTGTTGTAAAGTTACTCGATGCAACCTGCTGGGTTCCTTATATAGGAACTGGCTTAATGAACTGAACTGTACTGGAATGTTTACTTTGTGAAGTGTCTTGAGACGACCCTTGTCGTGATTTAGCGCTGTATAAATAAATCGAATTGAATTGTATGTTTTGTCAGACAAAGAGATGCTCTCTGTCCGATATCCAGGCCTCAGCAGCAGCCCCCCCCCCTTCCCCCCATCCTCCTGAAGGGAGCAGTGTGTTAGGGCCTGTGAGCTTTTTGGTTTCATGGGGGCTGGGTGATGGAATAAAGCAGCTTTGTGCCTTATGAACTTGAGCCTCAAGTACCAGCTGGTGAGCTGTTATGCAACCACAGCAGAGATGCACATGAAGCAGATCCTTCGTACGGCCACACCGTCACACCCGCTCTGATACGCGACGCCCACGCTTCGCTTTCAGCCCGGGGCACTTTGTTCTGACTCCACCGGTCCCACACACAGTCACACCCTCCTCCAGAGCCAGTGTGATGCAAAGTCTGAGGACAAGGTGGTTGTAATTGGAGGCAGCGGGAGATTACTGATGCCATCTTCACCTCCCTCTCTGGACCGACAGCCGAGCTTATCCCAGTGACCTGGTTTTCTGCTTGTTTGGCAGGGATGTGCTGGTCCAGATGAGGATTCAGTGAGACGCTGGGGTGAAGAGGTCATGAACGGATCGAGTTTTACATAAATGAAGTGGATTTTGTGTTCTTGTGTTGCTATCGATGTTGTGACAACAGTTGGGTGTTATTACTGACGGTAGAAGGTAGGCAGCCTGTAAAATATTTGCAGGCTGGTTTGTGACTTAACGTGTTTGTAAATTATAGGTTTGAAGGCAGCGGGCGTGACTGATGTAAAGCAGTGTTCTAACTTTTGTTGTAGTAACTGGTTCCACTGTTTTCCCATAAGCATTCTGATGATAACCCCCCTTATCAACGCCGATCCAACTCAAACTTCTAAAGTCCTAAACACTCTCTGTGTTTCTCTTCTGCCAGACATGCAGTAACAGATAAAATGATAAATGACCCACACTTGTATAGCAGCTTTCAGAGTCAGAGGACACCAAAGCACTTTACACTACAGCGTATCATTCATCCATTCACACACTGGTGGTGATGAGCTACAATGCAGCCACAGCTGCCCTGAGGTACACTGACAGAGGGGAGGCTGCCAAGCACAGGCGCCACCAGTCCCTCCGACCACCACCAGCAGGCAAGGAAAGTTAAGTGTCTTGCCCAACAGCAGGATTCTCTGCCGTGAGCCGGGATCGATCCTACAACCCTCCGATTACTGGACCACCTGCTCTACCTCCTGAGCTGCTGCTGCCCTAAAACACCCACAGTGAGGCTTAAATTAAAGAGGAATCTAAACCAACATGTCCCTTGTTGTTGGCTAAACAGCTTGTGTGATCAAATGTAGCATACCAGTAAGTCAACATTGTGTGTGACCTACTTTTGTGTAGATTATAAAGGTTAAAAAGACGAGGAGAAAGACTCCTGTTCTGAGTAAGGCTGCCTTTCAAGCCCCAGTGTGTAATATTTTTACCTGATAAATTCTGTGCATCCAGTGCACAAACTTGTCCTTTTTCATTAATATTTCTCACCAACATCAATTCTAAATATTCCTCTCAGCTTGAAATTTAATATTTTTAATACATAAACTGTGGTCGACGCTCCATGGTCATCCTCCATCTTGAAATACGGTAGCTATTTAAGGACATACGAGCTCCGCGTTACGCGTTTGCACTATGACTGTAACCTGAACAGCAGAGGGCAGCAGTGCACCCTGGAAGCATGGCATCTGACAATGCAACTAAGAAGAGACGAGACTAGCTGCTACACCGTTGCTGTACTTTGTTAGTTTGAATAACAAACAATGATATCAAAAGACACATCAAATTTGTCAGGTCGTCATCATGTCCAACACTCGGCAGATGCATATGATGAGATCCCTGCCCTCTATCAGCTGGACACCGGCCTCCAACTGACTCGGGTCACTCACCTCAAGTTGCTAATTTTTCTTATCTTCATACTAGAGCTCCCGATCCGGTTCAATTCTTGTTAAGAAGGCTTCAGGGCGTCCAAGAAAGTCCAGCAAGCGCCAGGATTGTCTCCTAACGAGGATTCGGCTGCGGGATCGGAGTGCCACCAGTGCAGATCTTGCTCAGGAATGGCAGCAGGAAGGTGTGAGCGCATCTGCACGCACAGTGAGGCGAAGACTTTTGGAAGATGGCCTGGTGTCAAGAAGGGCAGCAAAGAAGCCACTTATCTCCAAAAAAAACATCAGGGACAGATTGATTTTCTGCAAAAAGTATGGCGAATGGACTGCTGAGGACTGGGGCAAAGTCATATTCTCTGATGAAGCCCCTTTCCGATTGTTTGAGGCATCTGGAAAAAGGCTTGTCCGGAGAAGAAAAGGTGAGCGCCTGTGTCATGTCAACAGTAAAGCATCCTGAGACCATTCATGTGTGGGGTTGCTTCTCATCCAAGGGAGTGGGTTCACTCACAATGTTGCCCTAAAACACAGCCATGAATAAAGAATGGTACCAAAACACCCTCCGACAGCAACTTCTTCCAACAATCCAACAACAGTTTGGTGAAGAACAATGCATTTTCCAGCACGATGGAGCACCGTGCCATAAGGCCAAAGTGATACTATCAAGCTCATGCTATTTATAAAGAATGGACCTGGAGTGAATGCTGGAGGTTGTTGCCTTTTTGAGTGGGCCGCCGTAGCTGCAATACTTACTCTGAACTGCATGGCGCTAAAGAGTCACATTTTTTACCATAATTTCTATGGATTTCACACACTGGGGCTTTAACATGTCATAAGATAGTCATTTCTGTTTACATCTACATGTTCCAACCTACTTCAGCGTCAACAATATTTAAACGCTGGTCACAGCAACGCTACCGCTGAGCCACGGCAAGCCGAGCCTCTGTCAGCGCCAGCCTGAGCTGTTAGAGAGAGAAAAACAAGCACTCACCACTCAGGTTCCAGGATATAGCTACATCCAGACTAGAAATGAATGCCAGATAGATCCACAGCTTGTGGTCCGGTCTGGTCCGGTATTTTTCTTCCTTGTTCGTCTGCAACCCTTATACAAGCAGCCTGTCTTTGCCACACACTCATTCTTGACTCATTGCTTGGTGGGGACTTTTTTTTCTTTTCAGAACTTTATTGAACAGTGTTCAAAATCACAAAATGTATACAAAATTTAACACAGAACATGTGCCAGGGTGCAAAAATATCAAATAAATTCAAGTAATTAATATGTAGTGCAAATATTAATTATTTTTAAAGCTTTTTTGTTAAAAGATCCATTAATCAGTGTTTTATAAGGCTTGAGTTGGGACTTACTGAGGAACCCTGACTGTAGTTTAGTTTCTGCTTTCACTGGTCTCTCTTCAAACCACCCAACACACACACACACACACTGGTGGAGTGGGTGGGGAAAACAGGCCTTTTTATAATAAGCCTTATTATGCATGTTTTATTTGGCCATTTCTCAGGGCTCCTGGGACATTTTAACAAAATTTTATATGCTTTATAGAGGCTCAAAGATCAGTTTCCAAATTTAAATAAATGGTCTTCTAGCACCCCTTTAAAACAGCTGCAGAAGCCACCTGCAGTGTTAAGAGAAACGTTTGACACCCGACCGGTTTTCGCTTGTGTTGTAAATCAGTTTTGGCGTCCTGAGGGATGAAGCCTGAAACGGTTTTGTCTCCACAGGAAGATCTGTGTTTACTGTAAGTGTGTTCGGGAGGAGCATGCGGTGCGCTCGGTGCCAGGGCAGCTGGAAAAGATGATGACAAAGCTGGTATCAGACTTCCAGAGACACTCCATCTCTGACGACGACTCGGGATGTGCCTCCGAGGAATACGCGTGGGTCCCACCTGGGCTCAAGCCTGAACAGGTAAGAAATGGCGTGTGTAACAGCTGCAGAGTCAAGATGCAAGTCAGCCACAGAAGATGCTTTTTTTCCTCACGTAGACGTGTTCATACATCGACTCAAACCATCTGATAGTGTGCAGGATTTGGGGAAACATTCGTTTGGAGTTATGTCAGCACTGGAATGAGTTGCTCTGTAATTGGATAAATTGCTGCCTGTAAGCTCCCATTTGTTCCTTTGTTCTCCTACAGGTGTACCAGTATTTTAGCTGCTTACCAGAGGACAGGGTGCCTTATGTGAACAGTCTAGGGGAGCGATACCGAATCAAACAGCTGCTGCACCAGCTGCCCACGCATGACAGTGAGGTAACTCCACCCTGACCCCAAATCAGCTTCAGCAGAAAAAAGCTGCAGTGTTAAAGTTATGTATGACCATTCTGAAGTGTGTTTCTTTATAAACGTTATAAATGATTACAAACTATAACAACAAAACACCCAAAGGAGCTCCAGTCCTCACAGCTGTTTGTGCAAATGCTATTTTACAAACCTATACCTTTACCACCATCAGTTGTGATTCATATCGGTTTAATTTTCACAGATATTTTAAGAAGTTCCTGCTGTTAATATTTACTCTAGAAATCCACAAAGGTTCATAGAACCTTGTTTATGCAGACTAGCTGTTAGCTCATCAGTCCTGTCATGTGTAAACACCATTTCTCCAAATAGAGGCTGTTCATAAATCTTTCTAGCAGTAGGATGATCAGTGTTAGAGGGCAGATCCAGATTACATATATGTGTTATACATGATGAAAGCACAGTCAGCGAGAGGCTCCATCCCTGCTGTTTATGCTAACTGGTGCATCTTGCAGCCTCACTACTGTAACTCTCTGGACGAGGAGGAGAAGAAGGAGCTGCATCTGTTCAGTCAGCAGAGAAAACGAGAAAACCTGGGCCGAGGTGTCGTGAGGCTTTTCCCTGTCACCATGACCGGAGCCATCTGTCAGCAGGTGCAGGACACTTTTCTTTTATACGTAGGAAAATGGAGCTGGTGTTTTTCTGTGTAGCATCGACGTGAAAGCCTATTAACATGTCTCAGATCCCCGTTGGCTGGAGAAAGTTCAGCAGCATGTATGTACAGGTATAGCTCAGGGGCCACAGCACCTGAGATTAAACGAGCAGTTTTCAGACATACCTCCTAACCTCCTTCCCTCTGCAACAACACCGACCACATCTTTGTTTCCAGTGTGGCAGACAGATCTGCGGCGGCGATATTGCTGTGTTTGCCAGTCGGGCGGGGCATGGCTGCTGCTGGCACCCTCAGTGTTTCCAGTGTGCTTCCTGCAACGAGCTGCTGGTGGATCTGATCTACTTCTACCAGGACGGACAGCTTTACTGTGGCCGGCACCACGCTGAGAGGCTCAAGCCGCGCTGCCAGGCCTGTGATGAGGTGACTGTCTCACAGCATCAGACCTTTAAACGTATCTAAATGTCTTTTATTTGCTTCAAACTTTTATTCTTTAAACACAAAAGGAGCTTTTGTGAGTCTGTTGAGTGAGAGCTGAGTGGACGTTCTCTCTGCCGTTTAATCATACACGTGTTCCATGATCTGAATAGCTTTTTACTATTAATAGATTTTTGTGTGAGTCTCTTTCTGTTTTGACTGGCCTTTTCCTGTGACCTAAAGGATTAGCTGAGATACTTTACTAAAGGTTCTGCCAGAGCAGGCCCTGTAGGAGTTGTGTAGATCCAGAAGATGGCTAAGCCGGTGTCAGCAGGGCAGCCAGCTACATCCCTCCTCTGTGTGTTATTTGTTAACCTGGGCTGTGACCTGTGGGATGTGTTTTTTAGATTATTCTAGCAGACGAGTGTACAGAGGCCGAAGGGAGGTACTGGCACATGAAACACTTCAGCTGCTTTGACTGTGACACACCGCTGGGCGGTCAGCGCTACATCATGAAAGAGACCAGACCGTACTGCTGCTCCTGCTACCAGACCCAGCATGCAGAGCACTGTGATACTTGTGGACAGCACATAGGTTAAAAATACACACATTTGTCTGAGAATCGGGTAAGAATCACTTAAGTTAATCTTATAAATGTTTCCTCTCAGGTATTGACCAGGGCCAGATGACCTACGAGGGTCAGCACTGGCACGCGGTGGATTCGTGTTTCTGCTGTGCCCGATGTCAACTGCCTCTGCTCGGACGCCCTTTTCTTCCGCGCCGGGGCCTGATCTTCTGCTCCAGGTCCTGCTCGCTGGGTGAGGACCCCAATAACTCTGACTCCTGCGACTCAGCGCTGCAGAGCAGATCCCCTCATCACAGGAGACGGTGGGAGGTGTCAGAGAAGCACAGTCAGCAACAGTGTGGTTCTCCACTGCAGCCACAAGAGGGCAGCAACTCTCCTACAACTGCTGCTGCAGTGGAGAACAAAGGTGAACATGAGTGGTTCAATTCCCCTCACCTCTGTAACAAAACTTTAATAAACTTTTACATTTGAGCAGGGCTCCACTGCAGCGCTCCAGTTCAGAACGGAACAGCTTCCCCCGGTGGCCACCCTCACCCCAGAGGCTCCTACTCCCCTCTGCCCCACATTCATCTGGGGAATGGCTTAGGACCATCCTGGCCCAGCGACGTTCCACATTACAGCTTACTGCCGGTGGACGGTGGGGTCAAACCTCTGCTCAGTGGTTTTCAGCTCCAAGGGGAGCTAAATGGAAACACAGAACGAAGTAGTCGTAATTCTAAAGGACTCTCTACTGAGAACGACTGTAGGAACTGGGTGGAAAAGACAAATCAAGCAATGAAAGGTACAAGAAGTTCCAGTGACAGTTTGTTGGAAAAGCACAAGTCCTGTATCCTAACTGCAGTTTGTTCTCTCCTTAGCGTTTCCTCCTCAGCCAAACTCTCATATCACCTCATCTGACTCGCCTCCACCCTCATCCAACACGTCCCCCACCCCAGCCCCCCCTCTGCCCGTTAAGTCTCGTGAGTTGATGTCCAGCGACCCAGCCCTGCAGGCCCAGACCGAGGACCAGCCCTCAGGCTCTCCACCCACAATAACACGCAGTGGCAAAGTGAGAGTCAGCTTCAGGGAGCCAATCAGCAGCAGCTACTCTGTAGAGGAAGAGGATGAAGACGAGGATGAAGATGAGGAAGCGCATCTACGAGTGGAAGAGAAGACCCCACAGGGTGAAGAAGACCCTGAGGAGGAGGGAGGCTTCAGAAGGAGGCTGCGTATGCAGAAAGGCATCCCTCCTCAGATGGATCTGCTGGGTAAGAACTATTGAGGTACTATTTAGTTTGTTCCCCTATTAATTTGATTTCTAATCATTTATTTTCTAATCAGACGGCTCCTCGTATCATCAGCGTGGTCTGAGAAGAGGATGGGGGCGTAGCCGCACCCCCCCAGACCCCGCGCCCCACCCTGGATCAGAAAGGCGCTCTCGGAGCTCTCGGCCCGACCGGCCCCGCCTGGACTCCATGGACACGAGGGGTGAGAGAGAGCGAGACGGCTGGAGCTCCTTAAGCAACCCCTCACTGATCCTCCAGCCTGGACAACACAAACACGAGGACTCGTGTTCCACCTGCTCCTCCTCTTCATCGGACTCTGAGGAGGAGGGCTTCTTCCTGGGTCAGCCCATCCCTCTTCCTCCACAGCTTCAGAAGCAGCAGCCTGACGAGAGCCGAGTGAGAGGAGGAGAGGAGCGGAGGGAGCTCCAGAGAGACTGGAGTCTGAGAGGGAGCATACGGAGGAGAAGAGCTCTCAGTCAGGGTGCAAAGGACAAAGATAAAGGCTGTGCTGTCTCCTGACCAACAACCCTTTTATCAGGTTCCTGATGCTGATGTGGTGTTAGATCTTTCTCCATCCTTCCTGACACAAGGGGTGTTAGCAGGAACTGAGGAAATGCTGACTCATCATTTGGTTGGAAGAAGTTCCACCCCTCTGACATCACATTCATTTACATATTCAAACATTCAGCAGCACATTTGATCCTGGATCAGTTTCACAGAGACAGGCTTTCATTGTGAAGTATTAACTGTCATTTGTTTCTGCTGCTTCTTCTGTAAACACTCCTTTTCCTTTCACATCTGCTCCTGCAGCAGCGTTAACGTGGATGTTTGGAAGGTTTTTTTCTTACTGGTGCAGGTGAGGCTTCTCGCTGCTGGGCGTGATCTGGCTTTCTACTGCACACCTCACACAGGTAAAGGCAGATGTTTCCTGCTATGGTGTAGACGAGATCAAACAGCTGTCATCAACGTAACTGTAAGCACTTACTGATGAAATGTTGACATAATAAAAACTCCGTCTTTTCGACTCTAGTGTTTTTGATGTGTGGCTCGTGGATGCTCCTTATCATGACTATCAAATATTATGGGATGTAAATGATGACACTAGACCTTTGGCGGTCCCTAACGACAGGTTATCTGTTGTGTGTTGTTTTTGTCTAACTCCATTGTGTAACAGAGGTGTTATTGTTCCTCCGTCACTTTGAACACATCCTTACAGCTGTAGTGGAAATCATCACCAGGCTTTGCTTCTGTGCTTCAAATGAACTCAGAAATAAGCGAAAAGGTTAATTCAGACCTAATTTGTCCTTCCTTCTGATGGAACCAAACATTCCTGGGCTCAGACTTAAACCTGTACTTCTTAGATCTGATTTATCTTTAAAACAAAGGAAAAGAAGAAGCCAGAGAGAAAACCTAAAGGGTCTTGTGCAAAAAACAATTCAGTTCATTAAAATGTAAAACCCATCATATGAAATGACTAGGGGTGTAACAATATCCAAATCTCACGATACGATATTGTCACGATATGAACCTCACGATACAATATTTATTGCGATATTGTATGGAGGCTCACGATAATACGACTCACAACATAAAATACTTTGACTGGAATCCTCCGTGCTACGTACTACGACGATATCACGATATTGCCAATATTGTTGGAGCCCTAGAAATGGCCCTATTAACAGCTATAGTGGTGGGCAGCATAAATAAGGTAAAAGAGTCATGAAGTGGCAGAGATGACACGAGAGGCAGTTTCAAGGCCTAGATCAGTGGTTCCCAACCTGGGGTCCATGACCCCCCCAGGGGGTCCCTGCAGTTTAGTCTGTGCTGAGGCTGTGAGGTTATAAGAGTTATAATAACCCTTATAAAACGTGTGTGTGTGTGTGTGTGTGTGTAGGAGTTGGGGTTTGGGGGGGTCCTGGCTGGTCTTGGACACAGGCAAGGAGGTCCTCAAGGAAAAAAAAAAAGGTTGGGAACCCCTGACCTAGAACATCATGGAAGGTGTACATGTGTCCCGTTCCATCTGGAGTAAAACAAACATGAACTCACATCAAACCAGCAGCCAGACACGGTGGTGGGAGTGTGATGTGTGGGGCTGCTGCACCACCTGCTGTACCTGATGGAACCATGGCTTCTGCTCTCTAGCAGAACATCCTGAAGGAGAACGTCTGACCTTTGACCTTCATTCTCACCCTCTTTAGAAATTAAACTGTCTTTATTCAGGTTACCTAAAACAAAAGAAATGTGTTGAAGTGAAACACTTTTTTGGTGTAATCAGATTACAGAATGTTCCTTCGTTACACCTGAGTTGAGTTTATCAGGACTGGGAGCGTGACCTTTGTGAAGGATCCTAATCATGTGGCAGTTTTTATCTTGCTGATAGGGCAATAACAATGAGAAGGTCACGTGACCAGAGAGCTTCAGCTTGTTTCCTTGAGGGAACCTGATTGGTCCAATCAGCAGAAGGGGTGGAGTCTAGAGCAGCACGCGAGTTGTCAGACAGGTTTGCCCTCTCGTCTTGAGCTGTTTAGAGGTTTCAGACAGGCTCACGCGGAAAGACAGGCTCGCTTTTGTCTCCAAAAACTGTCCACAGGAACCCAGGAGCTCCTCCAGCCTCTCAGGTGAGAGCCACGCAGGTTAGTCAGTAGAAGCAGGAGCAGGAGAAAAGTTGAATCTGTTATTTAAAGTAGGTTTCTCTGCGCCCGCGCGGGGCCTTGGGTTAGCTCTACCTGTTGTTTACCTGTCAGCGGTTTCCGTGTTTGTCAGAAACTCCCACGGAGCCTGTTGCTGTTGGTCAGGAACACCTCCTGAGGTCCCTTCCTGCTTCTAGCCCACCAGTCTGCCCTCCCAGTAACACAGTGGTTTGTGCTTTTATTCTGGAGGCCTGCAGACCTGAAGGCAGGTGACGTCCCGTGGTTCTGTCAGCAGGAGCCGGGCCCGGCTCAGACAGGAATGGGAGCTATGTGGAGAATTCTCCTGGCAGACGCAGACTGTTCCGGAGGCCTCCTGGAAGTTTGAGCCTCTCGAGCCAGATCCTTGTTTTTGTTTTCATTGATCCCAAATGAGGCGTGTGGTTCAGGAGGAAGCAGCTGTGCGTGTGTGTGTGTGTGTGTGTGTGTGTGTGTGTGTGTGTGTGTGTGTGTGTGCATTTGTGTTTTGCGAGCCCAATTTGTCAGGTTACACACCCGCATTATGAGACCATTTGGTTTATGAGACCATTTTTGGTGGTCTCGTAATTCATGACTTTTAAAGTGCTGCAAATTTTTATAAAAGTAAAATCTAAATGTTGTTAGCTGATTAATACTGACTTTGTAACTGCTATTATCATTTCATTTAGTTATTTCAGCAACTTAAACTTTCTTTTGGTTTTCGTGGCCAATTTAAAATTGGTTTCGTAAACCACGTCGCGTGTGTGGTATGCAGACCTCCAGGGTCTCATAACGCCCTTAGAATGTCACAGATGATTGTGTGTATTTTTTGATAGTTTTTATTTTATTTTTGAAGTGAGGCTTTTCTTCCATGGGTAAAATAGAACATGTTGACATACTTTTTGTGTTCACCGGATGCAAAGAATTCGTGTGTGTGGGATACAAACCACCATGTTGTCGTGGTCTCATAAACCATTCAAAATGTCATAGTGGCATGTATGTATGTTCTGATAGGTTTTTCTTATTTTTTAAGTGAGCATTATCTTCCATGGGTAAAATAAAACATTTTGACATAGTTTTTGTGTTCAACAGATTACCTGTTTATGAGGAAATGTGTGTCCCCATAAACCACCACCAAGTCATAGTGGTTTCATAAACCATAAATGCACACATGTGTGTGTGTGTGTGTGTGTGTGTGTGTGATCTGACAGCTGTTCTTCTGATGCACCCCCCATCACCCTCTTTTCACTGCCTCCCCTAGCTGCAGACCAAGTGTCAGCCTCATTGTGTGATTGTCTGCCAAAAGATGGATGACTGAGGAATTGTTCTGATCCGACTCGCGCTGCCAGCCAATGAACTTGGAAGACTGGGAGAGTGCGTGGGAAGCCATTGGCTGGGGGACTAAATAAGTGGGTGTCGGGGTTTCGGGTCTTTTGTGCTGTGAGCAGTCCTTTCTCTCTCCTCTGACTGATGTTTGTTGTCCACAGGAAGCCCAGATGTCCAGGCTGAGCTGCTGAGGTTTCATCTCTTCAGGAGATGGCGTGAGGATGACGACAGAGATTAACTCTAGGGCTTATATTCTAAGGTAGCTGAAGGATAACTGGAGCAGACAAAATGCCCGTGGAGACGATGCAGCAGCCTCCAAGGCAGCCAGTAAGGGCTGCCATCGGGGTTTCCCCTCCGCGTTTACGACCCAAGGGTCCGGTGGGACCAGATTTCTACAGGAGAATCCCAGCAGCGGCGCCGAGGCAGAGTGCCGTGGAAAGACTGGAAGCAGACAAGGCCAAATACGTCAAGAGTCAGGTGGCTCTTTCCAGAAAGCAGCCAGTCGGGCCTCCTGAGGTGAAAAGGCCTCTGCTGAACCCTAACGCACCTCTGCGCCCCACCAGAAAGCCCAACCTCCAGACTGGCATGAAACCAGAGGGCATCCAGCTTGACCTGGAGCACCTCAGTCACCTCATCAGTGATCTCCCAGTTGGGCCAAAGCCTAATTCAGCGTCCCGGTCAGAGGACTGTAAAGCTCCTGGTTGTGCTGTGACTGCACACAGCTCCCTGTTCAAAGCTCCAGCGTCCGCCCAGCCGATAAAGGACAAGCCACGTCCCCCTCCGCGTCCCCCTCTGCGTCCCCCTCTGCGTCCCGACTGCTCCAATCCAGCTAAAGTCAGACTAAAAGTACCTGCACCTGCCGGGACAGAGAATCCAGGTTCTCCTGGGGCTCCAGCTGCAGGGACCGTACGCAGAGTGGACGTCATGCCTCAGTTTGACCCTGCGAGGACGACCTCCAGACCCCCCCAGTTCATACGGCAGCCCCTTCAGCCCAGACCTCTGCATTCCCAGTTGCTGCTGCGCCCAGTTCCGTCACACCAACGTGTCTCCCAGCCAAAAGCTGCTCCAGGTTCTTCTCCCCTGAAACCACTTGTTGCTCCAGTAAAACCCGACCGCTCCAGCCTACCTGCTGCTGAAGCGTTTGCTCCACTGACCCCCACCCTCCCTGATTTCCCACTTCCTCCTCCCTCTCCAGCAATCACCCGTTTGTCGTCCTCCAGCTCCAGAAAGCGTCCGTCTTTGACTCGGTCCAAGTCCGACATGAGTGACCGGTACTCCCGGGCTGGGACGGAGATGGAGCGCTTCTTTAACCTGTGCGGTCTGGACCCAGCGGACCTGCAGGAGCTGGCTGCCTCCAGCTCCGACATTGTGTCCCTCGCTCGCTTTCATAGCGTCAGCGCTCCGGGATCCGAGTGTGGAGGCTCGAACAGAGGGGCTGAGGAGGAGGAGGAGGAGGAAGAAGCTGGGAAAGCTGCAGACCGCGTTCCCTACGGGATTTCTGTGATTGAGAGGAACGCCAGAGTGATCAAGTGGCTCTATGGGCTAGGGCAAGCCAAGGACAACACAACCAAGAACACTAATTTATAGCAGGATGTTCCTCCGTCTGAGCTTTATTATGAAAGTGAAACTTGGCTGCCCAGGTTGTTTATTAAACCAGTGAAAGGCTGAATATGTGAATATCATCACAGCGGCTGTGGTGATGATTTCTGTTGTGTTTTTTCTTCTTCATGCTCTCTGTGAGGACCATAATGGAGCCTCCCACCATGTTTCAGCGTGCACAGATCATGTTCTGTTGATAAAAATGACATTAAAGAATTCACGCATCAAGCTTCCTGTTGGGTCCTCAGTCATCACCTCACTCCTAAAACACAGAGAGGTTACTCAGCATCAACACGGGCAGGTGTGTTGTAGGATATTCTTATCTTATTAATGGGAACTTTGAGTTTCTCTTGGAAACAAACAACTTTAATCACAATGAGACTTAATAAAGGACTCAATAATAAATGATTCAGAACGAGTAGAGCTTTGCATAGATCACAATCATTTTGAATGGTTTACTTTTTCCTGAAGAAGTATTAAACCACTTCTGTTTTGGGTTCAGATTTTAAAATGTTGCTTTATTTTTCAGAAGTCATGTAGACCAGCAGTTTCCAAACTTAACAGCTTCTGAGCCTCAAAACTGCTTCAACAATAGACTTTATTAAAAACCTTCTACGGGTTGGAGTGTGATCTGGAGGCCCTGGCCTGGGGCATGGGGTTGTCTCGCTCTGGGCTGGTCTGTATCAGTGGGGGCGACAGTGTCCTGGGCTGGGGGCTGGAGCCCTGACATCCTCTGGCTGGTCCCCCTTCTTCCCCGGGTTCGGCTCTGCCCTGTAGGTTGGCCCACCCACTGGTGGCTATCGGCTGCAGGACGTGCCTGGCCCTGGACTCTGGTGCTAATGGGACCTGGGCTGCTGAGGGCAGCCCCTCCCTCATCACATACACAACATTTAAAAAAGTAAGCAAAACAACACTCTTGGTGACAAATCCACTTTCAAACACCCACAAACACATAGCTTAGATCTGCACACATAAACACACACACGAACATATTCTAGACACACACATGTACACACGTGCGCAGAAGTACATGCTACTACAAATAAGGACTAACCTCATAACAGTTCCTATTCCATTAAATCGAGTAGATTTTTTTTATTACTATGACGACCCCACTGTTTTGTGTTGCCTGTTGTCCCTCCATTCCCCCTCCCTCTCTTTCCCTTTTGTGTTGTTTGTCTCTTTTCTCCCTGCCTGTCCACTCTGGTGCGTAATAAAGGCTATTGTGCAACAAGAGGAATATATCCCACATCCCTCTGGCTGTAGAGCACTGGTTCTCTAAATATTTTCCTTGAGGACCCCCTTGTCCATGTCCAAGACAAGCCAGGACCCCCAAACCCAACTCCTACACACACAAACACATTAAATGGAGTGGATTGGAAAATACTGCAATCAATGTAAATACACACATTTTACCAGCAAACATTCAGAAAATGTTTGAAAAAAGAGAGAGCAGTTACTTGAAGAGCAGTCTTTAAAAAACCCAGGTTCAGAACCAAAGTAAAGGAAATGAGTATTTCAGTAAATGGTGTAAACTTATGGAATAACCTTAACAATGAAATAAAAGAAATAGGGTCATTTAACACATTTAAAAGATGTATTAAATTTAAGATACTGAGAAGTTATGATAATGTAAATTAAGTTGGTGTCTGTCTTGTTAGAACAGGATGTGATTATAATGTATATGTGTATGAATGATGGAATGTATTTTAGTTTTACTAAGTAACAAGGGGCGGATAATACAAGATATTTTCTTCTTCCGGCCCCTTTTCGTTCAAAAATGTAGTGTTTCTTATTGTTGTCTTTTGTTTTTTTACATATACATATATATGTATATGCTGTAAATTTTATTTGAATAGAGACCCTAATGAAGTGTTTACCTCTGGAACCATAACACCATCTGATCTTTAACCGTCACAGATGCTATTGCCTCTTTTATGGCGCTGATTCATTTTTTATTTAATGACTTCAGTTATCACTTGTTTGAATCCGATTATCAGCAGATAAAAACACACGTAGCCCATTATTCCCACCAGACTGGAACCATGGAGGATGTTTCCAGTGGCCCCACCAGAGGTCAGACCTCCCCACACTCGGTTCTGTTGGGTGGATGAAATGCTGCAGTCACAGTGAAAACTGTCTACCTGGGAAAATTCTGAAAGTTTTGGTCTTGAATGGAATTTAAATGTAACTTTATGTGTTTTGATCACCATCTTTGTTGGATGAGATGTTTGTTCTTAGTCGGTTTGTTCTGCCTGTAAGGGCTAGGGTCAGGTTAGATGAGGGTTAGGGTTAGGTAACACGAGCCGGGGCCTCACAGAGGAAAACTTCACACACAAACACAGAAAAGCTGCTCAACCAGTTTCCAGCATCAGCCCAGGGACTCTGGATCTTAGTGACTGATTCCCACAGCGTGGTTTCACATCCATCAGAAGATGGACGACTTAACCGTACGACTCAGTCAAATCAGAAATCACTTCTCAAAACGGACGGATCAGCAGACGGTAGGAAACGATCCTGTTTTATTTCATTTCTACATCTCAGCAAAAACAGCTGGTATTTAAGGTATCGGCCTATTTTCATTTTATTAATGAGTTTTTCTGATCATATCGCTGTTATCATTGTTACATGTATGGGTCATGTGGTGTAACTTTAATGCTACTTTATTGTTTTTGCAGTTTTCAAATTGTGTTAAAATGTGGAAATCCTCACATGAGGGTTGAGGATTTTTAGGGGTGATGACATCTTTTTATTTCTGATTTAACTGTTGGAAATGTCTCAGAATAAGAGAAAACCACCAGATGTTGGTTTGTTTATTCCAGTTCTTTCCTTTCATTGTGACTGATGTGTTTCTGAACTTAATTTAAAATCAGAACCTCGTTAGTAACCTGAGTCTGATGACTGGATTCAACCCCGGAGACAAAGGGGTGTTTTTGACTGAATCAGTCGTCTAACAGAGCTGACCTCTGACCTCCTGTCTGATCCTCTCAGGGGTCAGGAGGTGTCCCTCTGTCCAGGAAGCTGTGCTACGCTGTGGGTGGGGTCCCGCATCAGATCACCACAGCTGCTATAAATATTTCTCTGCAGATTTTCCTGCTGGATGTTGTGCAGGTAAAATGTTTTCCTCTGAATATCCACCTCTGGTTTGAAGAATGTCAGATGGTGAATTTCTCCACAGATGGAGGCTTTCTTCGTCTCTGTGATCCTATTTGTGAGTCGGGCCTGGGACGCCGTGACCGACCCTCTGGTTGGATATCTGGTGAGCCGCAGCAGCTGGACGCCCATCGGTAAAGTAACTCCATGGTCAGTTGGAGATCTCGTGACCAGCCTCCACTCCTTCTCCTGTGCCGTGTGAACCAGAACCAGCATGGTTTCTCCCACAGGCTGGTTATCTCCCCCCCGTTTGCTGTCCTGTCCTACCTGCTGATGTGGTTTGTTCCTGCAGACTCAATGTCGGAGGCAGCCAGCGTGCTGTGGTTCCTCACAACCACCTGCCTGTTTGAGACACTCATGAGTGTAAGAGTGTTGAGCCAGGGCTTGATCTGACTGTCTCCATCTTTCCTCTCTGTTATTTTTGTGTTACTACAGCTGTGACTCAAAAACGAATCATCCCAAAGTCTTTACGATGCACAAACTCCAGAATTTATAAATAGAAAAACAAATCCACCATTCCCTCTGAGCACCATCAAAGGGCAGCGAGGTGTCCTGCCAAAGGATGACTGACAACTTTCCTCTCTTCCAGTCTCTTTTTTCATCTTTCTGTCACCATGGCAACAGGGTATATTTATATGTATCTGCTGTCATTTTGTTCAGAACTCCATCACCATGACTACAGAGCTTCTCATGTCTGTCTGTCTGTCTGTCTGTCTGTCTGTCTGTCTGTCTTCAGCTCTCAGCTGGCTTCATGTTCTCCCTCCTGTCATGTTTGGGGCGACGGTGGCTCGGGGGTTAGGAGCTCGCCCTGTAGCCGATGGTGTCTGCGTACGGCAGCCTCGCCTCTGTTAGTGCGCCCCTGGGCAGCTGTGGCTATGATGTAGCTCATCACCACCAGCATGTTAACGTGTGTGTGTTTATGAATGAATGGGTGAATTATTTAAATGAATAATAAATGACTCGCACTTGTATAGCGCCTTTCAGAGTCAGAGGACTCCAAAGTGCTTTACACTAGAGTGTATCATTCATCCATTCACACACTGATGGTGATGATGAGCTACAACGTAGCCACAGCTGCCCTGGGGCTCGCTGACAGAGGTCATTTTTTTTACACAGTGCTATAACATTCCCTTCCTCTCACTGAGCATGTTCCTGGGAGGACACCAGAGGGACAGAGACTCTGCCACCGCCTACAGTAAGTGTAACCCCTCTCACGGGTCAGAACCATCAGGCTTCATGCTGACTCCTCTGTCCTCCTTTGACCCAGGAATGAGCGTGGAGATGCTGGCGATGCTGCTGGCCTCGGTGATTCAGGGACGAGTCGTAGCTGTGTACAACACAGAGAGGCAGGAAGCCTGTGAGCAGCTGGATCACCAAACCCCTCATAGCTCATCTGCACCACAAACCACCTCGCTACAGGAAACGGTACATTTAAACAAAAACATCATCCTGATGCAGGCCTCAGAGCTCTGTGTTGCTATTGTCCTCCGAGTCCCAGGGAGATCTCCTTACCCAGTAATTTACTGCTCTGGGTTCGGCACGGGCGTGTGTGTGTGTGTGTGTGTGTGTGTGTGTGTGTGTGTGTGTGTGTGTGTGTGCGAGTGTGTGTGTGTGTGTCTGTGTGTGGGTGTGTGTGTGTGTTTCTGAACAGCAATAACTTTTATTATTAACCTGTCTTCGTTTAATATCTGAAACAATTTTTGAGATGAAAACCAACATTCTTATAGGGGGCGGAGCTAAAGTAAAGTTAGGTCAGGGTCAGAGCTGGAGTCTAATAGTTGGACCAAGACCCGTCACAATGAAACCTATGGGGCTAAAAAATTCTTCACTCCTTGAAAATTCATGGAACTTACTTTCCCGGTTCGGCTTCCTCTTATCTCTAAAACTGAACCAGTAAATGGAGGGCAGCTGTTTGGGTCTTGTCCTGACGTCTAGACAACACGACATCATGTATTCATGTCACATTCCCATATGTGTGCTGTGCCTCCAGCGGAAGGCGTTCCTGGCCTCGGCTGCTGTTATGGGTGCCTTGTTTGTCCTCTGCAGCCTGGTTCTGTTCTTCGGGGTGAAGGAGCAGCAGGGTGAGTCAGTCAGACGAGGTTCAGTCCACCTACCTTGTTTCTGTGGATTTCACATGAAAAATGTGATTTTAATTCTCTTTTTCTGTGCTTTTAGAAGCTCACTGCTCTGATGACAATACCAGACCATCATATCTGAGCTCTGTAAAGATGCTCGTGAGCCATGTTCCTTTCCAACGGCTCGTGTTGGGGTTTTTCTTCAGTGTGTTTGCGTTCCAGGTTCAGTGTGGATGTTATTTATTATCTAATCACCTCTGTTCTGTTTCTACATTCATGCTCTCCTAAATCCCTCCACTTCTTTGACCTCAGATGTCTTTGGGGAACTTTGCACTGTTCTGCAGTCATGTGGCTGGCCTGGGAGCCCAGTTCCAGCTGCTCCTGCTGGTCCTGTTGGTGAGATGTTTACAGCTGTGGTCTGAGAATGACACAAGTGTTGGTTTTCACAAAATTAGCACCTTCTGATCCAAATTCTGACTGATGGCAGCTCATCCTTGTCTAATATAACTCATACTCCTCTTTCCTGGTTCACCTCCTATCTCTCTGGCCTTACACAATTGGTTCAACTAAAATCACATAAATCAAATCACTTCCCCGTCTCTTCTGGTGTGCCCCAGGGCTCTGTCCTCGGGCCCCTTCTTTTCATCATTTACCTTCTTCCACTCGGCTACATTTTTCAGAAACACAACATTCATTTTCATTGCTATGCAGACGACACCCAGCTCTACATCTCCACCAAACCCTCAATCTCACTTCCACCTTCCTCACTCTACATGAAAATCACTCCTGGTTCACTTCCAACTTCCAACAGTTCTAAAACCAAAGTCCTCCTGGTAGGCACACCTCACGTTCAAATCTAAGTTTCCCCATCTCTATTGACAACAGTCGTTCCCTCTCATGTTAAGAGCCTGGGTGTCATCCTCAACAGCACACTTTCTTTTCAATCTCACATCAACAATATTACGTGATCTGCCTACTTCCATCTATGCAACATCTCCCGTCTCCGTCCATCACTTACTCCTCACACCACTGCCATCCTTGTCCACAGCCTCGTCACATCCAGGATTTATTATTACAACTCACTTCTCTTTGGTCTCCCCTGCAAATCCCTCCATAAACTGCAGCTTCTACAGAACGCTGCAGCACGTGTCATCACTAGGACTCCATCCTCTCATCACATCACCCCCATCCTGCAACAACTTCACTGACTGCCCATCAAACAGAGAATCAATTTCAAAATTCTTCTCATCACATTCAAAGCTCTTCATAACCTGGCTCCATCCTACATATCTGATCTCATTCACATCACCATCCTGTCCTCTCACCTCGTTCCTCTGAAGTCATCTAACCATTCTTCACATCATGCTGGACATTTTGGAGCATTCTAACTGGCAAAAACATAAATAAATATTCACATTTCCACAGGTTTCTGCCTCAGTCGCAGTTCCTCTGTGGCAGTTGGTTCTTCTGAAAATTGGAAAGAAAGCCACGCTCTTCGTTGGATTTTCGGTGAGACTTTGGAAGTTTCTGTAGCTTAAATACTTTTTCACAGCTTTAGAAGTTTGTCTGTAAAACTTGTTTCTCCTGCAGCTCTTTATCCCAGCAGTGATTACAGCTGCCTGTGTTCCCAGTAACCTCCCAGTTTTCATGTCCATGTGCGTCCTAATGGGATTCAGTGCAGCGACCATGTTCTTGCTGCCCTGGTGAGTCCCCTCCCAAAGTCCGCTGTCACTTTCAAGGATGCTGTCAGATCCAATCTAAACGAAAAGTGAATACTGAGCACATGACTCATTCATCGTCTAGGTCGATGCTCCCTGATGTTGTAGATGACTTTGCACTGAGTCACCCATCCTGCAAAAACCTGGAGCCTCTGTTTTTCTCTGGTTATGCCTTCTGCTGTAAACTGGCAGAAGGACTCTCCGTTGGAGTCTCCACCATGACGTTACAGTGAGTACATCCTCAGCTTCTACCTGGTGTGCATCGCTTAGTGATGTGCGGTGAGGAGGTTCATGACTGCTCTGGAGTGGCATGAAGACGTTTGGGTTGAGTTGGCTTCAGTGGTGGGGGAGGATGCCGGTCAGACCTGCCAGGGCCAAACATATTGTGAGGGTCTGCTGGGAACATCTGGCAGAGTCTCCTGTCAGAAGGAGCTTCCGGGAGAGGCGGGGGACATTGAGTCTGAGTGGGCCATGTTTTGTGTCTCCATTGTCGAGGCGGCCGACCTGAGCTGTGGCTGCAGGGTGGTCGGTGCCTGTCGTGGTAGTGGACACTGACGGTTAGGGTTAGGGCACACACACACACACACACACACACACACACACACACACACACACACACACACACACACACACACACACACACACACACACACACACACACACACACACACACATACTGGTTTTTACCAGTGAAGGGAACTCAATATCAGGAATGAGACCAGTCTTAATCAAATGAGAGGTGATTTTATTAGACTCAGGGATTCCTACACATGCTGTGTTCTCTCTGGGTAAATGTTGTCTTGTTAGTTCATCCAGCCTTCTGCTCAGGCCCACTACTCCAACAGAACCTTCTCATCTTCCTGTACATTCTGCCTACGTTGTCTCTTCTGACCACACGTCACTGATCCCTAGTGTTTCCATTCCTCTGCAGCATCGTGGGCTATGAAACACACGCGTGTAACCATGGTGACGAAGTGGTGACGGCTCTGATTGTTCTGTTCTCACCAGTTCCCATCACACTCCTGCTGACAGGCATGGTGTTCTTTCTCACCTACCCGATCAGCGAGAGGCAGCTCCAGAGTCGACGGTAAGATCAGAGTCTCAGTCACTCATCAGGTTTTAAAGTCATCCAGGGGTTCATTTGAGGACTGAAAATTTTTGATTCCTACAAAAATTAAATAATAGCGAATGATCTGGATCTAGATTTCCTTTACTGTTTCTCTTTGGCTCCAGTCCTCAAAATGTTTCTGTTTCAGGTCCTACTGACCACATTTATAGCAGATATTTTCACACATGGTGACAAAACGTAAGCCAGGATTTTCTGATCATCCTGGTTTATGAAAATGGAATCAGTCACTCAAATCTACAGGAGCAGTAGCTGTGATAATGTTGTTTTATTCTTATTCTAGCCTAAAATCAGCATCACCAGAACCGAGTGAGCTCACGGAGCCGCCCACGCCAACACCTCAGACCCATGGACTGTTCAGCTCTGATCCATCACCATGCTGCCAACGTCAAGATGAGAAGACCTCCATCAACTCATCCACCTCCTCACATCCACCAAACAAGCGTTCTGGCAAAAGGTCACACGTCCGATCCAAAACAAGGCCTCTGTGGTACAAACCCATACCCAGACCAGATCAGTGCTCAGTACAAACTAAACTGGGAGCAGATTTGTCTGGAAATGGTTGTTTCTGTAACAGGCAGCATGAGAGGTCCATGGTGTCGTGGGTGTAGGGGCATGTCCTGGGGACACGTTTGTGTCACAAACTTAATTCTGGTTTTGGTACCAAATTAAACGTGCTTCCAGTGAAAAAAGTATGCCAAATATTAAAAATACATTTTAAACATGAACATGTTACCTGCTGTAGACGGCTCTGTGTACAACCTCAGTTTGGGGAAACAAGTGACTTCTGATTGTACAGACAAGTTATTATAGGAATGTGCAGCTGCCCACAAATACAGATGTTTGCATCTGAAACATCTGGATGATGTGCTGGTGAGACGATCTGAGCAACATTCCTGTGAGATATTTGTTGTTTTTGTTCTGGAGGTGTGCATCCTTACCCGTGTGTGTGTGTGTGCGTGCGCGTGTGTGCGTGCGCGCGTGTGTGTGCGTTTGCGTGTGTGTGTTTGTGTGTACATGCGTGTGTGTCTGTGTGTGTGTGTGTGTTTGGGGGGGACACCCCCCACGTCTCCTCCACCATCCTGGTGACCCTGTGGACCACGTTCTTCTCTGACGAGATGCCACTACCATTCCACACAGATGTGGCTGTTCTGATCATTTTAGGATATCTAAGAGACATTAGAACTGGTCACTGGTGATCCTACCAGGAGGGAAGGAAAGAAAAATGGTTTACAACCAACTTCTAACAGGCAGAGTGAGATTTTTATTGTTAAAATGCAAAATTCCAGGTTTTTGCTGACATCTGCTGTTATGTTAGCGTAACTACAAGAGTCTATCCTTAGTCATTCTAAACATGAAACACCAAAACGTGAGCTTAGACAGTACAAGTCAGAAACTAGCTGAGTTGAATGTCAAACTAAACTTTATTGAACATGTTACCTGCTGTAGTTGGCTCTTTGAACAACCTCAGTTTGGGGAAACAAATGACTTCTGATTGTACAGACAAGTTATTATAGGAATGTGCTGCCCACAAATACAGATGTTTGGATCTGAAACATCTGGATGATGTGCTGGTGAGACGATCTGAGCAACATTCCTGTGAGATGTTTGTTGTTTTTGTTCTGGAGGTGTGTGTGTGCGTGTATGTGTGTCTGTCTGTGTGTGCGTACAGTAAGACCTCAAATCTTGTTCTTAATTCAAGTCACCCTGCTCGTGTTAAGCGATTAAAAGACTCTGTTTTCCCCAGACCCCACTCGGAGCTTTGATTCCCCTCACTGACGTTTTCAGTGCTCCTTTAGTTGCATCTTAAATAACCTTTTGTTGCTTCTCTTACCTGTGGCCCTGTGCGTGATTCTGCATGTCTTGGGTTAGGCAAATTCCACAAAACATGACAACTGGCTACGTTTTATATCCAGATCCAAATTTTCCAGCTGCCGTCATAAAAGCAAACAGTATTTTCAGACCATCATTATTGATCTCTGAGGGTTGTTGCTGTCTGAAAACTTCTTTTTTTCTTTCATCATTCTAATGATGCAGTTTGACAGTTCAGCTGTTTAAAATATTAACAAAAATATAATTATATTAATGACTTCTCCATTCCAACTCTGTTATAAAAATCTGCATCTCATTTTCTGTAAGTGTGTTTATTGGACATCTTTAAGACTTGATTTATGATACAAAGGGAAAAACTTCATAGCTGAGTCTGTAAAATACAGAAATAAATCTACTCAAACATAAGAAGCAATGTTACTCAGTAGCTTTACTCCCTGCCTTGACTAAGGCGTATATTTTTACCAGAAGGACTTAAATACACGGTTATGTAGAAAACCAGCACTGTGAGAGGTCAGACATGCTTGGACAGGCGTGTTAGAAGTTAGCGCTGCGTCTTCGCTCGTTGATCCAGTCCCCAGGGTTGACGTCCATTTGCAGCATCTTCATCACCCACTTGTCCCGTCGTGCTCCATCAATGAACTCATCCAGGGACAGTTCGCCTAAATGACACAAGAAAACCAACAGATATGAGCACCATCTTACTCCTTCAACAAGGTAATGACCATCATGGGAAGAAGCTCTTACCATCTCCATTTTCATCAACCAGCTCAAATATCCGGTCCACCACTTGGTCTGGAGTCAGCAGATTACATTCTTCGTCTAACTCTCCATGGCAGGCCTTCTTTAGCCGGTAAATAGACTGAGAGTGACAGGAAAGGGTGTTACGCTCCCTCCTGGGTGATTTACACTTAAATACAAACCTCCAGCCCTCAGGAATAATGTGCATCCAAAATCTATGAAGTAGTAAGACGTTACCTCCACAATTTCAAGAAGTTCTGTTTTATCGATGCAGCCACTTCCATCTTTGTCGTACATTTTGAATGTCCATTTCAGTTTATGCTCCAGTTTCCCCCGAAGAACTAAGTTCAAAGCTGCCACATATTCCAGAAAGTCAATGGTGTTGTCCTGGAAACAGCAGAGTTTGGACATGTTCGATAAAAGGAACTATAGTTTACATATCTAGCGTCGAAGTTTCTAATATGAACATCTGAAAGGTTGGAAAATGTTTCATATCCACAGCATCAAGCTAATATCTAAAGCTCATTAAAAACTCAAACGAATACCAGCAGTAATAAAGAAACACACAAATGCTTCCAATCAACGATTATTGTCTAATGCTAAAAGACCGTTGTCATAGCTACTGCAAACTGATGGACTTACGCCGTTCTTGTCAAAGGCTCGGAACATGTTTTCGATGTAATCTGCAGCCTCCTGGTTGTTGGTAACACCAAAGAAACTCTTGAACTCGTGCATGAACAGAGTGCCACTTGGGCATTCCACAACAAACTTTTTGTACCATTCCTGCAGCTCTGCTACATCGATTTCCTTGTCTGGGTCACTGTCCTCGCTCAGGCGCTGTCCCATGATGGGAGGATTTTCTCCAACTCCTCCAGCACTAAAACGACTGAACACACCACATGAACCAGTCTACGTTAACTCTCTGTATCTACGTTCTCCCTCACAACACAAACATCTATCAAAGCTCTGGTTTATGGCATCAACTGCTTAAATCTGCAGAAACTAAAATCATCAATCAGAGAAACAAGCGGGACTGCTGTTAGGTTCTGTATTGTTGTAAATCCCTTCTGCCAGTGAGGATGGACACTGGCAGCTATGGATCACATGGATTAGAAATGAAGACCTGTCAGACTCAATTAGTCCGCATGGAGATCATGAAGGGATTTTCTGTGCTGCTCCGCTGTAAACAGACTGTACAGGAAACATGTTTACCGTTTGTGAGCGTTGTAAACACCTTAAACAGATTTAAGGGTTTGTGCCAAAAGTTTTAAACAGTATTTGCCACAAAGTTTGCTGCCTCTGCTTTTTATGTTGGCAGCTGGCATGAACTCCAGAATGTTCTAAAGAGAGAAGTAATCGCTAAGTCCCTCTTCTGCCATGAAAATTAACCTTATTTGTAATTAAATAAATAAAAATCCCTTCTGCTTTTGTGATAAAACATTTCAGGACACTCAATAAAGTTCAGAACACATAAGGAACTTTTCCTAAAGCCGATCCAGCTGTGGGATCTGGTGTCTGGTGTCAAGAGGGGCAGCAAAGAAGCTACTTCCCTCTAAGAATATTATCAGGTACAGACTGAGAGTCAGAAAAAGCTCCAGAGATTAGCCTGCTGAGGACTGGTCAAGTCATTCTCCCTGATGGTTTTCCTCTCCAAATGTCTGGAGTTTCTGGAAGAGAGGTTGTCAGAAGAAGTGAGTGATCCTATCAGGCTCGTCGTCAAGCCAACAGTAAAGCACCCTGAGACCATCTATGTGTGGGATTACTCCTAAGCCAAGGGTGGACTCACCCACAGTTTAGCCCCAGAACTGTACCAAAACATCCTCCTGGAGAAAATCTTTAGAACTCTCCTACAACAGTTTAGAGATGAACAATGCCTTGATGGAGCACTGGGGTTAAAGTATAAAGTGGTTCGAGGACAAAAACATCAGCCAGGAAATTGTCCACACCTTCATACCACAGAACGTGTGGTCAGTTCTCACAAGGCTGGGGGAAAACAAGCAGAAACCTAGAAATGTGGATAAACGCCAAGCATCAGTTCTACCAGATTGGGCTGCAGTCAGGATTTGGACCAGATGCTGACTGACAGCCTGCCTGGGTGAATTACAGAGATACACAAACGTCCATCTTGCATTAACTTAATGGGATTGAAACTTGAGAAATGCTTGTACATGTACTTTAGTGTAACATTGCAACATTTCATCAAAATATGTAAAAAACACTGAAGCAGCAAACTTCAAGAAACCAAAACTTGTCGTTTCCAACCTTTTGTCTACAGCTGAGATCTTTGTGAGGTAAAGAATTAGTCTATTTAGACATCAGATGATCTCTTCAAATGGGTGTCATTTCAAAGCAGAACTCCAACTTGAGCATTTGAAGTGAGAGGTATATAACATGAAAGGTAATTGTTTAATGGTACATTAACCTGATAATGATTCACTCTGATTAAACACATTATCCATCACATTTGAATTTGTACAGGTGCTGTTCATAAAATTAGAACATCATGACAAAGTGAAACTTGTATATTATGTTAATTCATCACACACAGACTGATATATTTCAAATGATTATTTATTTTAATGTTGATGATTCTAACTGACAACTAATGAAAATCCCAAATCTCAGAATATCAGAATATTGTGAAAAGGTTCTATATTGAAGACACCTGGTGCTACACTCTAATCAGCTAATTAACTCCAAACAGCTGCAAAAGCCTTTAAATGGTCTCTCAGTCTAGTTCTGTAGGCTACACAATCATGGGAAGACTGCTGACTTGACAGTCGTCCAAAAGACGACCATTGACACCTTGCACAAGGAGGGCAAGACACTAAAGGTCATTGCTAAAGAGGCTGGCTGTTCACAGAGCTCTGTGTCCAAGCACATTAATAGAGGTGAAGGGAAGGACAAGATGTGGTAGAAAAAAGTACAAGCAACGGGGATAACCACACTCTGGAGAGGATTGTGAAACAAAACCCATTCAAAGATGTGGGGAGATTCACAAAGAGTGGACTGCAGCTGGAGTCAGTGCTTCAAGAACCACCACGCACAGACGTATACAAGACATGGTTTCAGCTGTCACATTCCTTGTGTCAAGCCACTCTTGAACAAGAGACAGCGTCAGAAGCGTCTCGCCTGGGCTAAAGACAAAAAGGACTGGACTGCTGCTGAGTGGTCCAGATGTTCTCTGATGAAAGTAAATGTCCTTTGGAAATCAAGGTCCCAGAGTCTGGAGGAAGAGAGGAGAGTCTCAGAATCCACATTGTTGAGGTCCAGTGTAAAGTTTCCACAGTCAATGATGGTTTGGGGTGCCATGTCATCTGCTGGTGTTGGTCCATTGTGTTTTCTGAGGTCCAAGGTCAACGCAGCCGTCTACCAGGAAGTTCTAGAGCACTTCATGCTTCCTGCTGCTGACTAACTTTATGGAGATGCAGATTTCATTTTCCAACAGGACTTGGCACCTGCACACAGTGCCAAAGCTACCAGTACCTGGTTTAAGGACCATGGTATCCCTGTTCTTGGTTGGCCAGCAAACTGGACTGACCTTAATCCCATAGAACATCTATGACCTCCTCCGCGTCTCCTGATGTCCTGGCCTGTCTTCTGGTAGCGCCTCCATGCTCTGGACACTACGCTGACAGACACAGCAAACCTTCTTGCCACAGCTCGCATTGATGTGCCATCCTGGATGAGCTGCACTACCTGAGCCACTTGTGTGGGTTGTAGACTCCGTCTCATGCTACCACTAGAGTGAAAGCACCGCCAGCATTCAAAAGTGACCAAAAAGCAAAGGAACTGAGAAGTGGTCTGTGGTCACCATCTGCAGAACCACTCCCTTATTTGGGATGTCCTGCTAATTGACAATAATTTCCACCTGTTGTCTATTCCATTTGCACAACAGCAGGTGAGATTGATTGTTGATCAGTGTTGCTTCCTAGTGTGTTTGACTTGGAGTTACATTGTGCTGTTTAGGTGTTCCTTTTATCTTTTTGAACAGTGTACATCAGTCTGTGTGTAATGACTGAATCTAATATACAAGTTTCACTTTTTGAATGGAATTACTTAAATAAATCAACTTTGTCATGATATTCTAATTTTATAACTAGCACCTGTATGTGTTGGTTTGACATTTGCAAAGATAAAAAAAAGTTAGCCTAATAAAAGATGTGTAATGGAAAACTCAGATTGAATGTTTTTTTTTACTCATAAATAGGAAAACAAAATGTTTAGCATATCTCTGAAGATGTTCTTCCAGAATGGGAAGTTCCTGACCAGTCTGATGACTCATCATCGCTGGTTAAGTGTTCATTTAACCCAGAAAGCCCTGATTACTGTTTACAGGGCTGCCAAAATCCCCTTAAAGCTCACAGTAAATGTTTTGTCCCTGGTGATGGCTACCATCAATGTGTCAGGCACTCTGTTGGAATTTCTAAATAATTCCTATTTTTGTCCCAAAAGCAAACTGGTTTAAGTACTGCTCTGGCCAGTTATCCCAGGCCAGTGAGATGTGCTGACTGCAGGGATAGTGATAATCTTAGCTTAGAGGTGTCAAGGCCACCGAGGAGTCTCTGGACGTTATCCTCCCAAGATTAAAATGAGTCACACCTGTGGTCTTACACAATGAGTAGTTTGAATTCACCTTTAGTTTCTATTTCTCATCTCACACGTTCTATTTGATCTGTTTTAGCCTTGGAAAACAAAACACATTCAAAGATATATTATTTATAAAAGCAAAATCTGGACTAACATTATAATTTATAATCTATGAATGTGTTATAAACATCTAAAGCTGGCTAACGGGAGCCTTATGGTGAAAAACCCATTGGTGTTTCAGAATCGAAGGCAAGTTACTGATCCTACATCCTATAATCCAGATTAGAAAGTTGTTTAGCAAACTGAGTTTCTTTAAGACTCAAAGACAAAACACAACAGTGGCACAGTTGTTATTAATAACTCCTGAAAGGCAACAAGACTCTGAGAGTCTTGCTGTGAAATTAATCTCATCATTTTACAGTTTTGTAGTAACACAGCAAAGATATTAAAACGCCCATTTAAAGCTTTCCTACGGTGATGGAAAAGTATCACTTTGTAGAGCAGGGGTATTCAATTCCAGCAGGTTTTAGTTTCAACACACCTGATTTCAATCAGCAGGTAATTAACAGGCTTCTGCAGAGCCTGATGAGCTGCTGCAGGTGATTCAACCACTGAATCAAGTGTGTTGGAGCAGAGAAACCACTAAAACATGCTGGATAATGGCCCTCCAGGCCTGGAATTGAATACCCTGTTGTAGCGGATGACTGTGGCTATGACAACTAATAAGATCTCATACTTTTACTGCAAGTTTCTGGAAAACAAAAATGACTTAATGGGTGCAAAACATTCCTGGACCAGTCACACCAGTCTCCATACTTCCCACACCTATTATTCTGTGTATGGCCCACGGTACCACTTACACTTCAAATAATTTGACTCCATCATTTAAAATTTTAGCATTTATTGCTTTCCATGAATACTGTGGTACACGCTCAAGCCTTCGATTTCCAGCAGTCAGTTGTACGAAGGCAGTGGACATGTATTACAAGTCTACAAAAACGGATTTACAGATGTGTGCTGTAAAAATTCTAGATATCAAAAGTGACAGCTGTACAACTAAGGTGTGACGTAAAGAATGAGTAAGTACCTTTTGTTAAAAGTTTGATGCAGAAAGGGCTATCCTCGGGCTAAACCAACATTCTACCTAACCAAAGGGGTCACGCCTGTCATCCGCCAGGGCTCAAAGCTAACAAGTGCATGATTGGTATTAATGGAGTTTGCTTAAAATAAAAACAGACATAAAAGAAGCTTTCTTCACATTCTCAGAGACAGGTGTGCTCATTCACCCAGAAAGATTTTCATTCCAAAGTAAAAAGTTGAAACCACTGTGCTTAGGCTAAAATACAACTCTCAATTGAATCTCCGTGGGAACCTTTAAAGGTCAAAGGGCAAATGAAAGACCAGGATACATTAACAAGATTAAATTATGACTTTAGATAGAAAAGTTAAAAAAAAAGGATAGAAAACATTTTAGTTGTGGAAAAGGCAGTCGCCATCATGTCATTCAAATCATCGCCTTCCAGTTTAAAGACCAGCTGACAACACGACCGAGGCGCTGAACGGATCCTTCTGTTGTTGAGTTTCCAGGTCCACGCCGCTCTTGGTCCTAAAGGTCCACAGTGCTACACAATAAACCCTTGGGGTTGGATCATACAGTGTACAAAAACAAACAGTCAGTTGGTGTGCTGGGCTTCTGGTTAGTCGTGTTCCTCGGGCTCTAACGCCGGCTCAGCATTGTCTGAAATGTCAGCACCACCCTCTGTTGACACGTCAGGGGAATTACTGGAAGAAGAGACCTGCTCGTCTCTGATTGAGCTGGCTCCATCACAGCTGCTGCTGTTACACTCCTCATTGTCCCGCTCAAAGCTTGTGTTGGTCTCTGACGGAGCCACCTGCTCCGATGGATCCACCGGGCTGACGCCGTGGATACTGGGGGCGGTCCCGCTCTGAGTCGAGTCCTCGTCCCTCTCAGCTGCTTCGGCCTGAGTGTGGCTTTGCTCTGAGGAGACAGCAGGCATACCGTAATGTTTACCACCAGTCTCTGGGCACTGGGCTGTTCTGTGTTGATGGTCTGAAAGGCTACATCACGGCATGTTTAAAACTTAGTCCTTGTGTTTCATATTTACATAGTTTTGAATGCTAGGAAGTTGATGTAAAAAATTATTAAAGCGGCAAGATTACCATTCAATCATTTAGCAGGTAAAACTAGCATGTCTAACAGCCTTTCCTTGTGCACAGAGTCAGTCAGTGTGCTTCAGCCCGAGTATGAACACTCACCAGGATGGTCCGGATCACTGGGTGAAAGACAAGACGTTCCACTTTTGCACTGCTGGCCACAAGAAGCTTCTGATGACTCCTGTGACGAGCTCTCTGGTTCTTCATGACAAGATGACTCATTTTCTTCACTTTTTGTTTCGTCCTCTTCATTTTCATCTAACTTCAGCCTCTTGGCCTCTTGTTCATCACCGTCACAGCTCTCCTCTTCCTCTTCGTGTTTGTTCTTTATCCCACCTTTTGGGTTCATCTCATCTTCTGACAGCGACGTTTCACTGTCAACACATGAAATCAGTTGCCGTGAGCACAGCCTAGACTGTGTGCTGCATTTCCTTACTAAATTGTGGTCCTAGCATGGTGTGTATGTGGAGGAAATGAGCTGAGCACACTTACCTCACATGGTGCTCCTCCACATCAGCGGTTGGGTCTGGCTCTTTGCTGACTGGACAGTCTGGGAGCCCATTGGTGGACAGTGAGGTTGACAGCAACAGTTTTGTTCTGGTGAGTGTTTTCGGTGTGCCTGGTCCATTCACATTTCGGCTGCAAAATAATAAAAAAAAACCATCCTATTTAACACATCACGCGCTAAATGAGAAGATAAATCAACATGAGACTTAATCTGATGAGTAAGGTAGATTCAGCCTTGCTCCACCCTGACTTTATTCTATTTAGTAAAAGAAAATGATACTATTAAATTACTGACAGGTACAGTATTCCCACCTGTCTGAATAGAGGGAGGAGTGACCAGGAAACATCACTCCATTCATTCTGTTGACACTCAAAGCTCCATTTTTCCTTTGAAACAAGTAAAAAGGCACAACAATAACTTTTGCTTGTAGTTTTAATTATACAATTATTGTAAAAACTGCAGCTAATAGAGGAGAAGGGAGGGGCCCAACACTAGAGAGATGATGTACTTACTCTGATGTGGGGTACACACAGCTCACCACCATTACATTCTGCAACAAACAAGTGCGCGCATTTTAAATAAAAGACAACATAAAAATAGTCCAAATAACAGGTTTGCAGATAAAAAAGTATTGAATGTTTCTCACCTTTTCCAGACCTCTGAGAAACTTGTCTGAACCCGAATAATTTCGTTTGGGATCTGTGAGCAGCTCACACAGACGCTGGATGGTGAATGGAATTCTGGAAAAGTGATCAAGCACACGCAAACTGTAAGAAACACGTCATCACCTGAACGTCAGCATCACCTCTGGATCTACTGGAGCTGGAAGGCTAATAGGAAACAGACATGTAATAAAACTGAGTATTCAGATCTTCAGAGTATTTAAACTACCATAACAGTGTTTGGCATGACAATGTGTTACATACTATACTAACCCTACACAGCAAATTTAAAAGTGTTAATTTCGGGGTGTAAGTCCAATTTAACAAAAAGAATAGTTAATTTAACACTAAAGAGTTATATAGTTGATATGCAACACTGACATGAGAGTCAAACCCGAGTGTTTCCTAATCAACTCTGTAGGTGTCATTGTGGACAAAATAACTCCTTAAAAGATAACTCTGAACTCCCACAGCGGATAGAACACCTGAAGAGTTAATTTGCAGACTCTATCCATCCATCGTCTTCCGCTTATCCAGAGTCGGGTCGCGGGGGCAGCAGCCTAACCCCCAAATTCCACTATCTCTGCTCCGCCCCCGCTTCCGAACTCAATTCACACTATACCCGCTCGACAACGGCTCCGCCCCGGTGCGGAGACCTGAGGTGCGCAAACAGGCATGCGCGGGAATTTTGAGATCTCGCGATACAGTCCGAGCAATAAATGCGGAAGTTAGATCCAAACAAATCATTCTGTGATTAAAATATTTTTAACACGGTCTTCAAATGTGTAAACACGTAAAAAATGTTTTGAGACATATGTGTATACATGTAATAGTCATTAGATAAAAATACCTGTGCATATGAAACAAAAAAACGGTTTTGTTTATAGATTTATTGTGAAATAACGGAAAGCTCACTTTCCTGTTGGGCGGTTGTGATTTCTGTAGATTGACTGCGGAGGTTCTCCGGCGTCCGGCACAAATAGAATCGATCCTATTTTTGCCGGATGGCGGAACGGCGGGCGGCGCACTGCACCGCACGGCCGCAGTAGTGGAACAGCTCTGATTGACTACAAAGGAACCGTTTTTGCTGCGGAGTTCGTGCCGGAGCGGAGCTAGTGGAATTTGGGGGTAAGGAGGGAGGCCCAGACCTCCCTCTCCCCAGCCACTTGGGCCAGCTCTTCCGGGGGAATCCCATGGCGTTCCCTGGCCAGCTGAGAGACACAGTCCCTCCAGCGTGTCCTGGGTCTTCCTTTGGGTCTCCTCCCGGTTGGACGTGCCCGGAAAACCTCACCAGGGAGGCGTCCAGGAAGCATCCGAACTAGATGCCAGAGCCACCTCAACTGACTCCTCTCGATGTGGAGGAGCAGCAGATCTACTCTGAGTCCCTCCCGGATGACCGAGCTTCTCACCCCATCTCTAAGGGAGAGCCCAGACACCCTGCAGAGAAAACTCATTTCAGCCGCTTGTATCCGCGATCTCGTTCTTTCGGTCACTACCCAAAGCTCGCCTTCTGGCTCAGCTCTCTCTTCACCACGACAGACCGGTACAACGCCCGCATCACTGCAGACGCAATCCACCTATCGATCTCACGCTCCACCCTTCCCTCACTCGTAAACAAGACCCCAAGATACCTAAACTCCTCCACTTGGGGCAGGACCTCGTCCCTGACCTGGAGAAGGCATTCTACCCTTTTCCGACTCAAGACCATGGTCTCGGATTTAGAGGAGCTGATTTTCATCCCAGCTTGGGCCAAACATGCACACAGTCACATAACAAGATTTCAGTTGCATCTCAGAGGAAAAAAAACAAACTGATGGCTCAGTGTTTTTTACTGTGACCCAACTACTGTTAAATGTTCTGTTGTGAGAGCCAGTTGGATAAATATAGCAGCATAAATAAGCTTGTTTAGAATAGAATAGACTAGAATAGACTTTATTGATCCCACAGTGGGGAAATTCACTTGCCACAGCAGCACCAGCACTCAAAAGGATAATAAAAACAAGGATACATGTATATGCAGATAGGCAGTAATCTAGTATTGTAATCTTTGATCTAGTGTCACGGTACCAAAATTTCAGTATTCGGTACCGGTACCAGTGAAAATCCACGGTTCTCGGTACCAATTTCGGTACTGTTATAGAAAAATTTAATTTAGACTCAATTTACCAATAAAAACATTAATTTTCCTGTTAAGGGCTTTGAGATGATATCTTTTGTGAATCAGTGCTGTATATTAGAAAAATGAACTGAATTACTATTGTACTACTATCATAACATGTTTTTAATGCACTTTTATTTAATCAAAATGTGTTTTTGTCCATATATTTTTTGTAAACCTGCTACTTATCCAGACAAGAACATTGCAGTTTTTTTTATTTTATATATGACTTTTTAATTTGTTTTTATCAGTTACTGCATTATTTTTACTCTCAATAGTGCTGTTACTTTTTACTTGTTCTTTTAGTCTGTTAGTTTTTAGTAGGAATTTTTATCTGTGACTTGGTGCTGTTTTTGTTTTTTACCTGATTTCCATGCTTTCATTGTGTTTGTTGATATGTTCGAGCATTTGGCTCTTTTATGTACAGCACTTTGGTTAGCTGCCATGCTATTTTTAAATAGTGCTTTATAAATAAATTGGTATGTAGGGGTGGGCGATATGGAAAAAAAATAATATCACGATTTATTTTTTGCAAAATCACGATCTCGATTTTATCACGATTTTTTCCATTTCGACAATTCATACATTTTGGAAGTTATTTACCAATAAAATAGATACATTTAAAAGCATACTCCTTCACAGAAAATATGATAGAATATTTCAGACAGGGTACTGTTTGAACACTTGTTTTAATTTAGGTAAGAAAAATAGCTAATTTGTTCTATTACAATAAACATGATCAAACAAAAAATACCTTCCATTTAAAAATCCATAATGGGTTCATATATTAGCTTTTAATGTATTTGGAGTAGCTTTAGAGTTAAATATTTATGCCACAGTTCCAGGGCTTAGTTTATTTATTTGTTTGAACAAATAAGTTCAGAAATGTTGGAGAGTGGACCAAGTTCTGTTTAATGGCATGTCTCAAATGTCCCACAGGCACTTTTATTTATTATATTTTTATAATTAATGAAAAATAATTTATCTATTTAGAGGTGGCTCATAGCCTATCATTCAAAATATATTAGTAATAATTCTTGTCCAGAGAAAAAAAATCTATCTAAATTCATGATGTGTTTGCGTTTGCATCCAATACAAGAGGTTTACGCTCATTGCCTTTTTGGACTTGCTGCTCTCCGTAGATGTTTCCTACGAGGGAGGGGTTTGGCCCGTCTCTTCACAGGATAAACAAACTCCGGTGGCAGCCACGGTGAAAAGGCTCGCTAAAATACGAACGAACGTCCCCAAATAATAAAAGACACGAAGCCAAATGCAAAGTTTAGAGCAGAACATTGACCCAGAGGTTTCCTGATTGAGCAGACGCATGAGAATGTGATTAGCGCTTAGAGACGGAGCAAGCTAGCGGCTAGTGCTAGTGGCTAGCGCTACAATCGATTATGGTGTGCTTCTTCAACTATTCATAATTGTGTGTCATCATCTTAATGCATCGATTAGGTTATTCTCCTCATCTCTACCGAGCACCCCAGCTAAACAAACCAACACGCTGCCTAAAGTTATGATTGGTTTATCGGTGTGTCTGTCGTGCTGACAGAAGCAGACGACTAGCAAATGGCGTGACTCGGCTGAGAAAAAAAACAAAACAAATGTGTGCCGCGTTCAGAAATAATGGCATAAACGGGTGATAGAATGCAAATACACGGTTCTACGATCTCCGAGCTTTGGTAGATCGTCATTACATTAAAATTCTTAACGATCTTATATCGTGAAATCGCACGGCCCTATTGGTATGGTATGGTATAGTTAGAACAGCTTTTTTGACAAACTGATTTTCAGGACATAAACACTGACTGAGCCATACATTGTTGTTCATCTTTTGGATACACATTACAATCATTAAAAAAAGAAAAACTCTGGTCTGTGAGCAGTCAACACCTTTATGTCATCCTGTTAGTTTGTTTGTTACCCTAATTAAACGTATAGGAGATTTAAATAGTTAATAAAGATGATGGTGTATTCACACCACACTCTATGTAGTACTGATTCTGACACAAATGCGAATTTTTGAAAGCGATTAGTCTGAACGGTCATGTCGCATTAAATCTGCCTCGTACATCACTGATCAGCGGAGGTGAGCGTCGTGTCAGGACGTTCCTGATGACAAGCGCTGACAGAGGGATTCAGGGGTCTGTGGGACATCCTGTCAAGTTTTGGAATTAAAAATACAAGAAAGCATGAGAACGGGAGGTGCTGCTGGAGCGAAGCGTCTCTCCTGTCGGTCTCCGTGACAGTGGGGCGGGGGGGGGTCCCCGTCGGGGCGGGGGTTCTCCGTGACAGCGGGGCGGGGGGATCTCCGTGACCTTTATTTACCACATCAGCTGGTCCACCACTCGCCATGACTCTGTTCTGCGGTGTTGCTTTAGGAGCGACTGAACGCGCCCAGTAAATGCGCGAATCATTCGCATCAAGGATCCGGGTTTAGACGGGTCCTCGGTACTACCGGTGCCAAAGAAATCTTGGTACCGTGACGTTTACATTTTTGTAGTACCGGGTTGGTACCGAAGTACCGGTTCTTTTGACAACACTACTTTGATCACTAAAAAACACAAATAAAAGATGAAAACAAACTTGGTACCAACACTATGCAGCATACTGTAAGAGAAACAGACAACAATGTGAATCCGGTATTGCCCAAGTATAGAACACATACTGAATATTGCATTGGTGTTATTGTGTACCAGGATAATACCAGTACAGCTTAAACTGAGGAGTTATACACTCTTACTGAAGAGGGGATGAAAGATCTGCGGTAGCGCTCAGTTTTACATCTGGGATGTCTCAGTCTACCTCTGGAGGAGCTGTCCATGATCTCCATAGTGGAATGCAGTGGGTGCATTCCACAATGCATCCTAAATTTTAGTGAGAAGGTTTTACAAAGAATGACTTGCTGTACTTCTTAGGCTCAGTTCAAGTCGTCACCCATTTACCTCTACTTCACACTGGAGGCATCAACGGCAACGGAACGTCGCTGCTTCAAATAGAATCCATTATAGTCTATGGGGGTGATTCAAACCAGTCGCGACGCGGAACTTTTCAGGCACGTCCCAGAAGCAGCACGCCACATCGCTAAAGATAGGATCGGATTCTATTTTTGCCGCGAGCCACTTCTGGGATGTGTCAATTTCCGCAGTTAACATAGGGCTAGACAGGAAATCACATGTGGTTTCAATGTAAAATATCCAGTAATTTTCAAAATAAAAACCTATTGCAGCGATGTGATTTCATATCTATGTAGATTACGTCTATACGTGTGACCTCACGGCTTATTTATTCTCTGCTTCCAGAACTGCAACGGTGTGTTTTTCAAGGCTTTAATCCTGGCAGTGGAGAGGAACAACATTATATATGACATCAGTGATATCAAATGTGATTTCCTTCTTCTTTTTGGTTTAATGGCGAATGGCATAAACAAACCGTGACCTTCGAAGTCTCGAGGGATTTTATGAACTTGCGTGTCCAGCAGGGAGGACGACAGATAAGCTGCTCCGCAACTGAGATGCTCCAGATTAGGGGTGGGTGCATTTCATCGATGTGGCGATGCATCGCAAAGCTTCACGTGAGGATTCAGAATTGATTAATGAACGTCGATGCTTAAAAAAAAAATAACGTGAAAGCTTTGTTGCAAAGCCGGTACTAAAAAAAAATACACGTAACCGGAGCCTTAACAAATATAAGTTATTTGTTTTTGTGTAAGGAAGACGCTTTTTACTGGCGCACAATGTGGTAATCTAGGTGCTGTGGAGGAAAATAGAGGAACCAGCAGAAACGGTCCAAAGTTTGGGATCAAACGCACAGCTACGGGCAGATTGGCTAATTCTAACTAAGCTAGCGGATAGCAGACTCACGCCGTGGGTTCCAAAGAACACGATGATCTTGGAACTAAGAATGACTAAACTCTACAAGCGGAAGAAAAGTCCCACCATCCTGTTTATTCGTAGCTGTTTGCAGCGCTATGGAGCAGAGCCACAGCAGCTACCGGGACTCACGACGTTGTTGTTGCTTTGAGATTGCGCAACACACTGCTCCATGACTATGGCAAGCCGTTGTAGTATATAATTCACAAACACTTCTATCTGTGAACGTAATTTAAACTGGATTATTGCCAACCCGTACATTATAGACATGCCACCATTACATTGTTACCAGTAGAAATGAAATGTTATTCAATATCTCAAAAGCTGTAAGACAGTTGAGGTGATAGCATGTTGTTTTGCATGTTATTGAACTGTTTTCTAATAATGTTCTGTTGTTAAATAAAGTAAAGGAAGGAGAGAAAAAATGTTTCCCTAGCAGGTTTTAAATGTTTAAAGTTTTTCCTGATCGAAGTTAAGTTGGTCAAAGTGCAAATATTTACACAAGTCATACAATCATAAAATAAGATTTTGTCTTTGAAAAATAGTTAAATGTAAAAAAAATGTATTTACTTACTGAGAGTAGTTTTAGAGGAACTGAGTTAATTGATAGGTTATTTATTTACAAATGTAGACAAAGAAGACAATCAATCTCGTATGAAAAAAAGCATTAAAAATGTCAATAATCGAAGAATCGTGGCACCAGTAATCGAATCGAACCAACAACCATTATAATCGAAGAATCGAAGCATCGAAGCTCCCATAATCGAAATCGAATCGTGAAGTACCCTTTTTGGAACACCCCTACTCCCGATGTGGATTGGCGCACAGCCAAGCACAAGAGTAAACTGCCATTCCGTGCCGCTGATGCCTCCAGTGTGAAGTCGATGTTGGTCTGATGCTTTCAGCTGCTTTTTTCTACTGATCCTTTGCACCTATGTCACCAGATCACCTGGGTTCACCATATCGAACGGCAAAAGCATAGGAACCAGTGAGTGAAACAAGTATTGAACAAAGGGAAAAGTAGCACTTGAGATTGTTTTTTTGTTACAAATACAGTATAAAAGGTACCAAATAGGGCTGAAACGAATCATCTGATCTCCGACCACAGCGGAGCGTGGGCTCACGCGGCCTGAATTTGATCGCTGCGGTCTAAGGCTGTGTTTGTCACCTGTGCAGCTCTCTGGGGGGGACCACAGAAACACCACAGCTCTTTGAGTTGGTTCTGCTGCACTTTGGAGTCGCTCAACTGCATTTTTCTCGCTAAAATTGCCCAAAAACATCCATTACCTTTGGGTTAGCATGTAGCTAATGTCCCACTGATTTCCCCCGTGGCAGCCAGGGCGCCCTGCTCCAATCACAGCAGTCTGAGGATCTGCAGGTATTTTTACAGTCCATGTTAGAGCTCCACAGGGGATCAGCACTACTACAGCCTTGTATGGAAGGCAGACGGCCGCACAGATCAGCTGCCCCAGAGCTCCGTCTTAGCTTCGGGGGTTAGCTCAGTTTAGCTAGTAGCTACATTGGTTCATTAGCGTCCACCCTCAGCTCCACCTCTTTTCCCATTTAAGGATTGTCTGGGCGCGATGAGACGTGTGACACGACCAAAATGGAGGCGGTGGGAAGCGCCTTTTTTGACTCAGATTACATAAATTAGAGAAATAAGTGGTCCTATGCCAGTATCTATGTCTATGGTTAAAACACAAAAGAATGTCCCCAAATAATTAAAAACCACAAAGCCAAATGCAAAGTTTAGGGCAGAACATTGACCCAGAGTTTTCCTGATTTAGTAGATACATGAGAATACATGTAATGACCGCTTAGATGGAACAAGCTAGCGGCTAGTGGTAGCTACGTCTGCTAACTCTAGAAATTCACTGGTTGTATATTTATATCAATACAAACATTACAGAGTCTTCTTGTTTCAATAGACAAGAGTCAACAACAACACAGAGGCTTGGCTCCATAAACAGTTTTGCAACAAATGTGAAAAATAATTGTTCTGACAGAATAAACTGCAGCCAAGGATGAGTCATGGTGATGCATTCCTGCCCATTATTACAGGAACATAAAACCCCATTACACAGAAACTCAGTATTTATTAGGTTATTTTGAAGAGCATGCACATTTGTGAATTATACATTTTACTTACCCATTATACCCATCCACAATCTTTAAGATCCTTTTTTTCATTTCATCAAAGGGAACAAACTCCACATTAGGGTTATGCAGTCCTCTCTGTTCTGGCATTGAAGCATGAAAGTCATCCATGACTTTTTCCAACTTATACAGAAAATATAATTTGAACCGAGACCATGGGATCCTAAAGGATAAATAATGGTGGAAGTTCACTATTAGTGTACAATAAAATGACAAAAATGTAACCGTTAAAAGAGACTTGTGTCAGTATCTATTTAGATTGTGCTTAAGGTTAAAGATCAGCTTTGCAAGCTTCTACTCACACAGGTTGTCCTGTCTTGGCAACATGACACAGAAACTGATCCAGAGCTGGACAGGTCTCTTTCTTCCCTTTTTTCTCAAAATCTGTAAACAGCCACAAAGATAACAGAAAAAGATTACTCTTAAATCTAACAGTGATTGACATTGATCTAACATCCACCAGAGGAGACCATTTACAGCACAGTCAGTGAAACTTTTCTTAGCGAACCAGGTGATTTATGCTAGCAAATAACAACAAATTAGTTTTAAAAACAGTATGGGTATGAGACAAATGCACAATTTAGATGAAAAACAAAAAGAGAAATGTCTCACATTATAAAGAGTTCCGCATGACTTTAATTTTCTGCACAGAAAGTTCCACATGTACAAACTTAGCTTTGTATTGTTAGCAGTATGTTTAAGCTAGCTGTTTACATAATCAGTAAGTGTCAGACGTGGTAATAAAATTGCCGAAAAAATAAACGCAGCGGGTAGCTTTCTTGCAAAAATGTATTCTGAAGTAAACAATACATGTACAGGCTAAAAGTTCACACGTCCTGTAGGTCTTTTTAAACGGTAGTTGTAGTTATAATTCTGACGTGAACGTGCGAAAACGTAGTTAGCAAGTAACATGAGATTTTACCGAGGAGATAAAACCAGGAGCAAAATCATCCAAACCTAAGGATAAAGCACTCCTTCAGATAAATGTAAACATTACCTTGAAACGCTTCCAGCAAGGCGTCGATGTCCATCGCTGTGTCCAGTCACAGAGGCAGGAAACACTTGCTAGTTAGCAGCTCAGCTAGCAGCTAGCAACACAACAAAGCTGGGGGCAGTGGCGACTGCGCATGTCCGCTGCTACGTGTTCAACATTTCCGGAAGAGACTGAGATCAACAAAGACTTTTAAAACACCAGTAGTTAAACACCATTTGTTGGTTTATACCACCTCGCTGGTTTATTTTAGTGCGGAGCGGAGCCCGTCAGTGGTTCAGGCGTGTGTGCTTTGGTGATAGAAACTTCTCGACCGACCTGGTAGCTGTAGTCAGGGAACGTCAACAGTTTTTTTTCTTTTGTGACGGAGGTAACCGGTGAAGCGACCAATGAGTCAGCAGCTGGTCTCGGTTAATTTCACGTAACAAATCTGTATAAATATAGCAGCGCAGAGTGAACCTCGGCATTACGAGCTACTGTATTTTACACATGAACGTTTTGTTGTTTTTATAAGTAATAATGGCAGTTCCTGTCGCTGGAGTCCAGCTGAGCTCACCATCCAGTCTGGAGAAAAACATCCACATGAGCCAAAGAGATTTAGGAATTATTCCACACAACAGTGAGAGTGACATCCTGCCTTTACATTCACCATGGACCTTCTGGCTCGATAGGTAAGACAACATTTACTTTTTATTATAAATTATGTTTCATTCCCCTCCCATTGTATTCTTATGAACTACTCAGTAGAACAAAGGTGATGAGTTTACCTACCAAGCCTGGTTTGGATTCTTGGGGAATATATATATATATATATATATATATATATATATATATATAAGTATAAAATGTAACAGCCTTTGCCAAATGAGTTGGTTTCTACCTAAAACAGAGTTTTACTTAGAAAGATTTTAAACAAGTCTTTAAGGTGAAATCATGGCTGAAAGGTTGGACATAATAAATCAGGTCAGTAAGGTTTTATAAGCACTGCTGATTCTCAACTTGCCTGTTATTTTTCTTGCTTGTGTTTAGGGAATTAAAGCTGTGTGGTGAGAGTTAAAATAAAGACACAAGTTAAAAACAGAGTAATTATGACAGAGTTGATCACAAGCTACAACAGGCACAGTGTGTAGATATCACAGGGGTGGTGGTGGTGGGGGGGGTTCTAATGGGGTCAGTGTTGTTTACTGGCATATTTGTCATCTGATTCCCCCATCGCCACCCCAGCATGTCAGCACAGAGGGGAGCGCTGATCTGTCTGATAAATGTAGATCTGGAGGAAAAGAAGAAAAACCGGAAATTAGAACAAATGTGTTCCCCTCTTTAGATCTCTACCAGGAACAACAGCAGCTGAGTGTGAGTCGAACCTGAAAAAGATCTACACAGTGGAGACCGTCCAGGTAGGATGCATTTACAGTCCTAAAACAACCTAACAATGTAGCAAACCAGGTTACTTATATTAAATTAGTCAAGAACAAGAGAAGCCTGATTACGTCCACTTGCGCTGAAGCCAATGTATGTAAAATAATCAGTTTCATCTTGGCTCTGGTTTAGAATTTCTGGAGAGTTTACAACAACATACCAAGTGTCTCCAGTCTGCCTCTGAGGTGCAGCTATCATCTGATGAGGGGGGAAAGGAAGCCTCTTTGGTGAGTCACAGAATAAAGTTTTTCTGTTGAATTTTAGGGAGTAAATCATGTGTAATTTAATTGTGAGTGTTTGAGAGAGTGTCTGTGCGTGCATCAAATTTATCCTTGTTATTTTACTTATATTTTACAACCTCCTTACGTGAGCTGTCTTTAGTGAGCGCAAAGTCAACTTTGTTGTACACCTGTGCAATGATAATAAAACAGTCTTGAATCTTGAATCTTTGCAAACAGGGAGGAAGAAAGCAATGCTAAAGGTGGTGTTTGGAAAATGAAAGTGCCCAAAGAGTGCACAGTAAGTAAGATAACTACAGTATATTTTAATAGGCGCTAGGCATGCTCTCTTTTAATACATATTTATTTTTCACATTCACAGACTTCTGTGTGGAAAGAGCTTCTGCTGGCTACTATTGGAGAACAGTTCAGTGATTATTGTTCCTCAGGTAAATGTCTAAAGAAATCTAGGAACCGTAAAAGTGAGTGTTCTGTTGTAAAAAAAATGTATGTGCAGGTTAAGTGACCTATTCTGATCCAAGTATGGTAAAAAACAACAACCGGTTTTTGTTTAAAAATGAACAATTGAGCCATCCAAACTTAACTTTAAGAGACACACGTAGTCTTTTTTTTTTTGTTAAATTTCATTTTGGCTGTATAGATGAATTGCAACATCATCTGCATATAGATGAACATTTACCCTATTCTGTGAAAAACATGTATTGGAAGCATCCATGAAGTGAAAAATATGGGTGCAAATATAACTCCATGTGGAACTCCACAAAGAGACTCTTGTATTAGAATAATCACCTGTCAGATACCAATGATTTAAACCAGCCAGTAAGATATTATAGTGTTTAGCACAAAGACACCTCATCCACATTGTTTTCTTGCTCTGTGTTTACAGAGGATGAAGTCGTAGGAGTCAGCGTTAGTGTAAGAGACAGAGAGGACATTGTTCAGGTTTGGAATGGGAACGCCTCCTGTATCGATGAATCAAATGTCTTGGGAAAGATCAACGAACTCCTTCCACAGACACCATTTAAAGCTGTGTTTTACAAACGTGAGTTTCTCTTTTTATTGAAAATGCAAACATAACAAAACATCATAAAAGTGAGCTATTTGCTTATATTCTTTTTTAATTGCTCTATTTGTTCCAGCTCATAAGGAGCACCATGCTTTTGAAGGAGGTCGAACCAGACATTAACACATCAGAAGCTTTGAGGTATACACTATTCACTTCTACTGATCCTATTTGTTCCATAATTCTTGGTTCAAGACATAAAGCAGTTTAGTTTAGATAATGACCTCAGGCTAGCCCATGCCCTATGAGTTGTTCTGTGATAGTACAGCTGTAAGCACCACTGACATCTCTTAGAAAATAATTATCATCAAGAGCATAAACAATGTGAATTATATTTTATTTTAAGATGTGTTTCATCTTTTGTACTGTGACATTTTATGAAATTGAAGCAGATCATTTTTGGATGCACCTTAACATACCGTGTGCAGGTGACTGAGCCTGAACTGGATTAAAGGTGTGGAACACATTTTTAATGATTATTTCTGATTGTAATCAGTCACACTGAGTTTTTCATGCAGGCTGAACATGAAAATAGTCTCCTCCACCTATCTCCTGCATTAGCTTCTAATAGAAAATAGACGGTGAAACTCTAGGATTAGAAAATCCTGACAGATCTACGTCACACTGTCACTAACATTCATGGACTCACCCATCTTGACTCACGACGGGGAAGGCTGTTGTTGGTTTAGCGTCCAGCAAACAGCAGAGAACGTCTGGGCTAGTAGAAGCTAACCGTTAGCATTAGCAACTCCACCACACAGCAGAACTCCTCCAGGCTTGTGTTATTTGTGGAGATAAAACATCAACGTTGCAGAGCAAACAGAGTCAGTGGTAGAGTCGTGTTGCTGTTAGCCAATCAGAGGAGAGATGTCCACATATCAGGAAGTAAGACTCCAGATCCTGCCGTCTGAAACTCAGCACTGATGTAACTCACTTCTAGTTTCTACCACTGCAAATGAATTGATTAAACAAGTGAACTACACCTTTAAGCCACAGCTTAGCTCCATAAAGCAAATCTTTTCCCAGGCTGCACATTACAAATATTCTCTAGAAAACATTGTTTGTTTATAAATTGCAGCCAGACAACTGTTACCTGATCTGGACAATGGAAATCCTTATTATGCCATAATGCTTAATGTTTTAGCAGCATATTGCACATTTTTACCATAATATGATGGAACTGAAAGATTAAGGGTTTGTTTCAATAAAAGAACCTCAGTGCACAAAACACCTTGATCCTATGAAATATATGCAATCATTTATGATAGTTCATGTATTGGTGGCAGATGTGTTGTGACTATTATTTTGTCTTTGCTTCTGCCCAAAATCAAGCACTTTGTTTACTACTGTGTGTGTTAGACATCTAAAAGCCTCTGCAGAATGAACTGATGAACCGGTGTGATACTCGAGATCAAGCACCCCTTGGATTTGGGTCACTGTTTTGAAAACACTAGGCTTTTTAAATCTTTAAAACGTGTAATTACCAAAGTGTTTTTTATTCTGTTTTAATTTTACTGGAGTTAAACCACAACATTTGCCAAACTTGTTTTATTGTCTCTTTGTGGTTTAATTGTTTCTGTGTTAAAAAGGGCACATACTGTAGTCTGAGGAAACAAGTTGTTCTCTTGCACATTTATTTCTATCGGCTCACTTCAGATTTCAGATCCTGAATCCGGTTGTTGATCTTGGATGGTGCCTTGCATTCATCAGCAGCTTGTGATGTTAAAGTCCTCTCTTTTTTCAGCATGTTGAAATGGTGTACAAAGTCATGTTTCGTTGTTAGTTTTGCACATGTTTGAAATGATAAATAAAGCCTCCTAAACTTTCACCTGTTGCTGTTTGGAATATTGTACTAATAGTTACATAACTGGATTTTTGGAGAGAGAATGTTGTTTAGGTTTTGTTTTTCTACGTTTTTCAGTTTTTTCTATAGTTTGTATTATCAGAAAACTTAATATGTTAATTTTGAATTTTTATTTCAAGAGGATTTTGGATTTAAATTGTGAACTAAATCTAAGACAAAGGCCTCTGCCAAATGCATCAAAATAAGTTTGCCAATATGTGCACATTGATCAGCTGCAAAAATGTAAATCTGCAAAACAAGCTAGCTTTTAAATACAAACATGGTCTCAGAACTGTCACCCCTCCTGTCGGCTATCATCCCGACCCCAGACCACATTGCCGGAGTAAATGAGAGAGCACAAAACACCAATCGTGGTTTTCTACTTACAAACATCTTTTGGTTTCTTCTACTTCAAGTGGCATTTTTCTTTTTGGGGCCTCTAGTAGTTTGTCCTAAAGTTGAGGTGCAACAGCCCGCTGTTTCTATGTGCGGTGGTCTGGTGAGATAAACAAATGGGTGGTCCAATCCTTGGTTTTGGACCAAGCGGGAGCCTTATTCACGCCCATCTACTTCGGACCGTGGGTCCCCTACTACAAAAAAAGAAAAATGAATGGCCATCTATGAGCCGGTAAGTTTTTTTCTGATTCCTGTTTGATATGTGCCATGGATTTAACATATGATGTCCGTGAATTTTAAAAGACTCATTTTGATGCCAAGAAAGCACTTCTGCTCGACAGACGGCAAAAGTTATTTTAGGTTTTGCGTGAAAAGACGTAGAAGACTCAAAATGCTCGTCTCACCAAATTGGCGTCATCGACCCAGACACGGAGAAGAGAAGATAAACGACTCTTCTTTTCTTCCCTTTCTTTCCTTCATTACATACGGTTACTTCAAAGACTCACATTGTAATTGTTTACCATGTGTGGTGTGACTAATGGTGTATGAGTTAAATTTAAAAAAAATTTCTGAGTTTAGTGAGCTTCACATCCTTCATTCAGGAGAAAACCACTAAATCAGGTGGTAAATAGCAGCTACGCTGGGGGAGAAGAGATTATGCTGTGACGTCATATATGCGACGTCTGATTTGTAGTCATTTTAATTACAAGTTTTTACAAGCTTAAAAATCTCAAATTATCATTTAATTTGAATCAACACGTGTGATTCAGGGTGTAACGCAAAGCAGACCAGAAAATAACCTTTATAGCCCCATTGATGGCTGCACAGTGTTGCAGTGGTTAGCGCTGTTTCCTTGCTGCAAGAAGGGCCTGCGTTCAAATCCTGGCCTGGGGTCTTTCTGCATGGAGTTTTCATGTTCTCTGTGCATGCATGGGTTCTCTCTGGGTGCTCCAGCTTCCTCCCACAGTCCAAAAACATGACTGTCAGGTTAAATCTTTTCTCTAAATTATCCTTTGGTGTGCATGGTTGTTTGTCCTGTGTGTCTTTCTCTAATAACAATTTTTATCTCAAATAAAGGCAGCTAGACTGAAAATGTCTCCCTCTAGTGCATGAATATGAAACTTTTTGGAATTACCATAGATTTCTGTAATGTACTGATAAACATTAGACTTTCATATATTTTAGATTCATTAGACACAACTGAAGTAGTTCAAGCCATTTATTGGTTTTAATATTGATTGTGGCATACAGCTCATGAAAACCCAAAATTCCTATCTCAAAAAATTTGCATATTCCAACCGACCAATAAAAGAAAAGTGTTTGTAATACAAAAAAAGTCAACCTTCAAATAATTATGTTCAGTTATGCACTCAATACTTGGTCAGGAATCCTTTTGCAGAAATGACTGCTTCAATGCGGCGTGGCATGGAGGCAATCAGCCTGTGGCACTGCTGAGGTGTTATGGAGGCCCAGGATGCTTCGATAGCGGCCTTAAGCTCATCCAGAGTGTTGGGTCTTACGTCTCTCAACTTCCTCTTCACAATATCCCACAGATTCTCTATGGGGTTCAGGTCAGGAGAGTTGGCAGGCCAATTGAGCACAGTAATACCATGGTCAGTAAACCATTTACCAGTGGTTTTGGCACTGAGCAGGTGCCAGGTCGTGTTGAAAAATGAAATCTTCATCTCCATAAAGCTTTTCGGCAGATGGAAGCATGAAGTGCTCCAAAATCTCCTGATAGCTAGCTGCATTGACCCTGCCCTTGATAAAACACAGTGGACCAACACCAGCAGCTGACATGGCACCCCAGACCATCATTGACTGTGGGTACTTGACACTGGACTTCAGGCATTTTGGCATTTCCCTCTGACCAGTCTTCCTCCAGACTCTGGCACCTTGATTTCCGAATGACATGCAAAATTTGCTTTCATCTGAAAAAAGTACTTTGGACCACTGAGCAACAGGCCAGTGCTGCTTCACTGTAGCCCAGGTCAGGCGCTTCTGCCGTTGTTTCTGGTTCAAAAGTGGCTTGACCTGGGGAATGCGGCACCTGTAGCCCATTTCCTGCACACGCCTGTACACGGTGGCTTTGGATGTTTTCACTCCGGACTCAGTCCACTGCTTCCGCAGGTCCCCCAAGGTCTGGAATCAGTCCTTCTCCACAATCTTCCTCAGGGTCCGGTCACCTCTTCTCGTTGTGCAGCGTTTTCTGCCACACTTTTTCCTTCCCACAGACTTCCCACTGAGGTGCCTTGATACAGCACTCTGGGAACAGCCTATTGGTTCAGACATTTCTTTCTGTGTCCTACCCTCTTGCTTGAGGGTGTCAATGATGGCCTTCTGTACAGCAGTCAGGTCGGCAGTCTTACCCATGATTGCAGTTTTGAGTAATGAACCAGGCTGGGAGATTTTAAAAGCCTCAGGAATCGTTTGCAGGTGTTTAGAGTTAATTAGTTGATTCAGATGATTAGGTTAGTAGCTCTCCATTGGTTTTTCTTGTTTTAACACAGTATTACGATGTTTAATTTACCTTTAATCACTGACGGTTTCGGCAACTACTGTCGCCATCTTCAGAGTCACGCCGACTTGACGCAAATAAACAGCGGAAGTGACGCCGTCAAGTCGGCGTGACTCTGAAGATGGCGACAGTAGTCGCCGAAACCGTCAGTGATTAAAGGTAAATTAAACATCGTAATACTGTGTTAAAACAAGACAAACCAATGGAGATAGAAAATAAACACAGGAAGAACATAACAAGAAGGTTAATAGCTCGTTTAGAGAAGCTTTTCATGATATGCAAATTTTTTGAGATAGGAATTTTGGGTTTTCATGAGCTGTATGCCAAAATCATCAATATTAAAACCAATAAACGGCTTGAACTACTTCAGTTGTGTGTAATGAATCTAAAATATATGAAAGTCTAATGTTTATCAGTACATTACAGAAAATAATGAACTTTATCACAATATGCTAATTTTTTGAGAAGGACCTGTGTGTGTATATATATATATATATATATATATTGATCTTTTTGGCTGGTTTTCCACTCGTGCTAGTTTTGGCTTGAGTAATTATCTCTACTGGCAGCATGAGGCGATTCCTTAACCCTACAGAAGTTGCACAGGTTGTCCAACTTCTCCAGGATGGCACATCCACACGTGCTGCAGCAAGAAGGTTTAATGTGTCTCCCAGCACAATCTCCAGAACATGGAGGAGATGTCAGGAGACTAGCGGTTATTCTCGGAGAGCTGGACAGGGCCGTAGAAGGTCCACAACCCATCAGCAGGACCGATACCTGCTCCTTGTGCAAGGCGGAACAGGCTGAGCACTGCTCGTGCCCTACAGAATGACCTCCAGAGGGCCACTGGTGTGAATGTCTCTACCCAAACAATCAGGAACAGACTTCATGAAGATGGCCTGAGGGTCCGACGTCCTGTAGTGGGCCCTGTGCTCACTGCCCAGCACCGTAGAGCTCGACTGGCATTTGCTCAAGAACACCAGAATTGGCAAGTCCGCCACTGGCGCCCTGTACTTTTTACAGACGAGAGCAGGTTCACCCTGAGCACCTGTGATAGACGTGAAAGAGTCTGGAGAAGACAAGGAGAACGTTATGCTGCCTGCAACGTCGTTCAACATGACAGGTTTGGTGGTGGGTCAGTGATGGTCTGGGGAGGCATATCCATGGAGGGACACACAGACCTCTACTGCCTAGGAAATGGTGCTCTGACTGCCATAAGGTATCCAGATGAAATCCTTGAACCCTTTGTCAGACCCTACGCTGATGCAGTAGGTCCTGGGTTTCTCCTAATGCACGACAATGCCCGGCCTCATGTGGCAAGAGTATGCAGGCAGTACCTGGAGGATGAAGGAATTGAAACAATTGAATGGCCTTCACGATCCCCTGACTTAAACCCAATAGAACATCTGTGGGACATTATGTTTTGGTCCATTAGGCGGCGCCAGGTTGGTCCTCAGACTGTACAAGAGCTCAGGGATGCCCTCACACAGATCTGGGAGGAAATGCCACAAGACACATCCGTTGTCTCATTTGGAGCATGCCCCGACGTTGTCAAGCATGCACACAAGCTCGTGGGGGCCACACAAGATACTGAAAAGGATTTTGAGTTGCAGAAATTAAGTTTTTGAAATAATGGACTAGCCTGCCACATCTTCATTTCACTCTGATTTTAGGGTGTCTACACAATTGAGCCCTCTGTAGGCTGAAAACTTTTATGTTTCCATTAAAAGACTATTGGCATCCTTTTGTTCCTAAAGCTAGATTTATACTTTTCCGTCAGCTCCTCGGGCTAGAGACGCATACGCGTTGACGGAGACGTTTTATGTTTCTACTTCTCTGTTGGCTGGGGGATGTTGCAAAGCAACCCCCCGCCTGGACAGCAGAGGGCGTAGCACATTTCTGGGGTATCCTGCCACCATTACAGTCACGTATCCGGTCTACGATAGTGTATTTACTACTGTGTTTACATTGTTTTAATGTATTTTAGAGTTTTTAACACGGACGAATTTGTCCCTCATTCACCTCTTCATGCGGTCGGCACCTCTAACTCCACGTTTCTCGTCATTTCCGTCCACGAATAAAACACTCGCTGTGTATCTTTGTGCTCCTATCACGATATATTGCCATATTGATATCTTCTTACATCCCGAATATATACATATATACATATAAGTATATGTACCGTTATGTATGTATGTGTATGTTGCCTGTGTGTGTAGTCGATCCTGTAAAATGTATTAAACCCTTCTTACATTATAATTTGTATTTTAACATGAATAAAAAATGTGCATAATAGTAAAATTTTATTATTATAATAGAAAGTAACAATATGAATTATAATATAATATTTTGCATACTGGGCCATAGCAAGTTTTGTTTTAATAATAGGTAATTTATCTGATTTAAATAAGATATATGAACACTCGTTTTTTTCTTCAAATATGCGTCAAATTTTAACCGGATCCTAAACGGTCCTCGTGTTAACATGACGTAACCATTGTTTACTTTTACCGAAGCCACGCCCTCTGTTAGCAACTTGTGGCTAGCTAGTTACCGAGGAAGGCACAGCATCTAGGGATCTTCTAGTGACACCACCCTGAGTGAAAGCCTGTCCGCTCGCTCATAATTCTGTAAGTAAATGATAACTCAACAACAGCAGACACGTTTAGAATGAAGGTGGGTTTTTATTATAGGTGAATTCTGACAGAGTGCGAAGCGGAGGTGGCAGAGAGAATGGTTTCTAATGAGGAGCTAGCGGCAGGACTGCTAACAGCTTTTGTTGTAGCTGCTGTTGCTGTGAACTCTAGCCGCAGCGGTGGTCATAAACTGTGTACCTGTCAAGTTAACTCCAATTTATGGCACTAAAGAGTCTGCGTTGCTAATCTATTCGTGTCACGTTTTCTCCCGTTGTTTAGCCAGAGTAAGCTAACGGCTGAAGTCCTCGACGGAAATCTCAGACTGCGGTGGTCGGTGTGAACCTGAACGGATCTGATCACCTCGCGCTGTTCGAGCGTACATGTAGCAACGACACCGTCGTGTAGTTAATGTCATAATTAACAGCGTCCATTCAGCGCTTAGGCTGAGCGTTGTGGCTTATTGGAATGGTGCGCTTTGCTCCGCACAGTTGGGAGTATCATGGGACATAAATAAAAATAGATGTGTCTACATGTGCCCAGAGAAGATGGTTACAGTCAGATGCGGATTATAGACACACCGTTGATTTTTTTCTCTGACAATGTTCTAATCCCCTCGTCCATTTCTTTTCACTGGTTCGGGAGGTTCAAATAATGTAGGAGAAAATCTTAATAATCTGGACAAATGATGGATGTTTCTAATACAAGAGTACTATAAACTGATGAGCCATATTTCTATATTAAACTGTACTTTTCCACGGGTCCTGTTTTCCTTCAGTCTCTCTAAATACTTAAATCTTTTTAAAATGTACAGCTTGAAATCACCTTCTTTTGCTCTTATAGAAATCTATTCCTACATAGGTGCCTCATCCATACATTTGTTGAGTAAAGAATAATGTAAAAACTATTTGTACCGCATTAACACTGTTTGTTCTTACGACCAGCTTCACCCTCCAGTTTGTTGAAAAATGTCTACAGGAAACTCTGCCCTTTGTCTTCCTAACTAATGCTGATCCTGAGAGCTAAAGTAAACACACAAACGGCCTGATTTAACAGACGGGCCTTTCGTTTAGCTTCACTGGAATCAGTCTGGTGTATGAATCCACCACTAGTTTCTCTTCAGTCATCGATTTAGCTTCAACAGTTATATTTCCTCCTCGCTTTGTGACTTGCCACTGGTCGATGCTGTTGTAGTCGTGACTTTATCTCAGATTATACACTCTAATCTCATGTTTTCTAACTGTTGATTCTCAGTCGCGCATATGAGATCTAATTGATTAAAAGATTAATCTCAGCGTGTGACTACAGGCAGAGCTGAACATCCTGGCGATTTCCTTGAAGCTCTGTTTCATTTCAGGCTCTCTGTGGAGTTTTCTATCTCCTTATACTATTTGTTTGCCTGCTTTATTTACCTTTGTTTATACCGCTGAGCTTTTTACTCAAACACTCCCAAGCTGTATACATAAAAGCCTCCTTGTGCATTGTACTACCTGCCACGGCCGTTTATCGCACCACCTGGTTAATGGTAAATTGTTCCAGAAGGAAGATATGTTTGCACATAAACACGGACCCGGGGCCTCTGTGTTTACAGTAGTCATGGCAGCACTTGGTTATTCAACAAATAGATTCAACATCTCCCTCTCTCCCTTCTAGACGAGCATGTTTGTATTAGAGGGTAGGGCTACAGCGGTGAAGTTCTTCACCGTTTTTGCACTGTAGCTTTTTACTCGACCGTCTGGCTGCAAACACTTGACCTCCACCATTTCTGCTTTTCTCTGCAGCTGTTTTCATTTAGTCATTTCTGGGGTTTTTCACAGGTCAGTGAAGTCCAGATGCATGAGTCTCGGTCAGAACCAGCAGGCCACACCATACAAGCAAGTCAGACAGAGAGCAGAAATCCTACTGAGAATGAGAGTCGACTGAAGAGCCTCCAGACCGCTCCTCCAGAGGCACCCAGGGTCAGTCCACTCCAGATGCTCGGCACACTAACCAAACACTAACAGCACAACATTAACTTTTCTTTTCCTTTGCATTTCACAAACCAAACTGTTAAGAACATTTATATTTTAGCTGTATGTATAGAAGCACTTATGTCTGTTGTTTCCTGGCTAACGTGCAGATAGCTCTGTGCAGCTAATCTGATAACCACACATTTTCCCGTCAGTATTCACACACCTACCTACCCGGTAGCTGGATTGTTTTATATTTCTGACACATGCAGGCATCCCTGAACTTCTCCCTTTAACTTGTGCCTGTTTCTCTCTCAGGGAGTGGGATTGGGGGGGTTGGATAGGGAGGGGAGAGCTCAGCTCCTGCTGGGCGGAGGGCTCAGCGTTATATTGTTAGTTTTGTTTACGCACACATCATGTGGGTTTGGGAGGCTGTGTTGGATTTTCAAAGCTGCTGAGCCTTTTTTTTGTCTTTTCAGGGCTCAGAGAAACTTTTCAGGTTTGACTGACACATTAACTATCTGCTCAGTAACATCACAGCACCAGACCACTTCTAAAAGCAAGGTTTTCTTTATTTCAGTGCCTCGGTGAATGGAAGTGAGGTTGTGTGGTTTAATACTTTTAGATTTCGTTAAACTCAGCGTCAGTTGGATTTATGAGTTTTCCTCTTTCTGTTGCTACATATTAGCAAGTATCATTTCATGTAAAAGAGGAATATTATTTTGTTTTCAGCTGCCAGTCTTCTCTCTCGGTAGTTCACAAGACCAGTCTTGTGGGAGCAGATCTGTGTTTACACTCAGTTGCTCACTGGTATGACTTTCAACAATAACAACAACAGAAGATGTTTGGACTTGCTGGCTGCCATGGCAACAGGGATTAGGCAAAGGCTGTTGTTGTGTTGATGGTGTCCACAGAAAAACAGGGAGGGGGGGTGACTGGCTGAGTGTGAGGGTTGGACCCGTTTTCATGGCGTTGGTGGTCGTTCTGCAGCGGCGGGTTTCAGAAGAGAGGACGAACCAGGAGGCAGTGGGCTGTTATTGTTAGCCCCAAGCCTGTGTGAAAGTCTCTGTCAGTTTGTTTACCTGCTTCAAAACAGACTCTGCCTCGGAGAGAAATGTTTGTTTGTGGTTCAGACCTTAATTAAAAAACGAATCTCCAGCTCTGTTTTCGTAAACAAGCTCTGTATGCTTTTTTTATTCATTATTTATATCCCTGTGCCGTTCTGATTCCTCTGTTTATGTTTACCATAAACATCTCTGGAGCTGCGACGCTGAGGGGGAGGGGAGGGAGTGTGGTAATTGCTGCCTGTGCAGCAGAAGATGTTGTTGTTGTTGTTTTTCTGGTTCTGGTTGTTGTTTTTCTGCGAGTTCTGTTTCCCAAAAGCCTCTGGGTGTTTTTGTTGTTTTGTACTTCTGCTGCCATTTTTAGCTCCAAGTGAAACCCATGAATAAAAGTGAAAATAATAACAAGGAGGACATTTATAAATCTTATATGATCATTATTATCTCAGCTGCAGAGTATCTGGGAGGCTTTCTAGTTGGTTGGCTATCAAGGGGCAGTCATTTTTGGAGTCCTGTGAAGCCAACATGGAAGTGCCAAAAATTTTAGTTCCACCCTCATCCGCTAGGGGCTGGCATCAGAAGTGAGCAAATCCTCATTGACTTCCATGTAGACCTGGGACGACAACAAATTTTGCTGGACGATATATTGTCCAACAAATTATTGACAAGTACGCATATTGAGAAACGGCCAGGGTCTATTTTATTGTTTTTGTATATTTTCTAACAAAGAGTGAGAGTCATTTATTATTTTATTTTTATTGTTTTTTTTTTTTTGCTTGTTTTATTTATTTAGAAGTTCTGGTTCTGGACATTCCAATGTTAAAGGTTTAATTGTTGCATTTTAAAGGATGTACTTGCATTATTATAATATATTAACATTACATCAGTGGTTATTTTGGTCTCGATAATGTTGACAATAATATCGTTTATCGTCAATAATTTGTTGGACAGTATATCGTCCAGCAAAATTTGTCATCGTCCCAGGCCTACGCCAAAACTACCAAAAGAAAGAGTAGACTCACTTCTTACATCAGGAAGAATCACCGTATTTCTAGCGTTATCCATTCTTTCACAATCTGATGCCGAACCATGAGCTCCAGAAGCATTTCCGGTTCGGCGCATCGTTTTTTTCACAGCAGCGTCCCAAACCAAACTCATAATCCATTGATTTTCCGCTTCCTGATCACGTGATGTGTGACATACACGGATGAAGATCCGCTTTAGACACGTGATGTTTGTTCTCACGGTGCGGGGGCTCGTTCCGACGCCCACCCCGTAAAAAAATGGAAATGACGACTAAAGTCGTCAATGGCAGTGAATGAGTTAATAGATGTTCAGCCATTTCGACTCTCTGAACTTTAGTTGTGTCCTCTGTGTGACTTTTATCCACTAAAATCAATTTAGTGTAAAATAAATATTTATAGGCCCCTTTAGGACATATCAGATCAACAATTTCATAATGTAGACACCAACTAATCAGATTTATTCAGTAAACACAGACAAACAGCGCTGCTGTAAGAGCAGAGAAGAGCTGCTACAGAAGCCTGGATGGCCAAACAGGAAGTCAGTGAGCGTCACCCATTACCTGCCTGGTCAACCATTTGGTAGAGCATATCTAAAGTCCCTACATCTCACTGAAGCATTAAATGAACTTAACAAGAAAAAAACAGTAAAACAAAAGAATTCTAAGGAATATGAAGTATTATTAGTTTTTAGATTTTTTATTAAAGAAAAACCCTGTTGTGTTATTTTTTTCTGCAGAAGGCTGTTAAAACTCTGGCTCTCAGAGTCAGAGATGTGGTTTACTTCCTGTTTAAATCTCAGCTGCTCACTGAATGAGATATTCATAAAGCTGAAGGGTTCAGAACAACATGACTGACTAGCTTTGGGTTTGTAGTGACATCAGACACCCAGTTATGGGGATTTGTCACAATATTCCCTTATTGAAACATTTGGTGTAGACTGTACCCACCCTAATAGGATATTGTTGAATGTTGAAGGTCCCGGTGTCGTTGCCTGTGATGACCCCACCTGCAGAAGCTCCACAGCAGCAGGTTCTCAATCCTCAGCAGATCCAGGCGCTGCTCCAGCAGCAGAAGGCACTCATGTTACACCAGGTAATGCGTGCCCAGTGCGTTCCTTTGCTCACGTTGAACAAAACGCATTTATCTGCTTACCTTCAACATCAGTAATGTGTCTGCAGCAACAGATTCAGGAGGTCTTCAAGAATCAGCAAGAGCAGATAAACATGCAGCTGCTGCAGCAGAAGAATGCTGGGATGGTTAGTCAAGAGGTAACCTTTAACCTTTTTACTCATCAGTATTTTTATCTGCATGTCAACAACCAGATTCAGTGTTGGTTCCTTTCTGCACGTTTGATCATGTAATGAAGACAACACAAAGATCTGATTTTGTTTCTAGTCTGAAGGGGTGAAGTCAGGAGTTTACCGAGTGTTTTTTTATGATCCATCACAGCTGACAGCTCAGCAGATTGCCATTCAGCAGCAGCTGCTTCAGGTGCAGCAGCAGCATCTTCTCAACCTGCAGAGGCAAGGCCTGCTGTCTGTGCTTCCCTCCAGCCCCGCTGTAGCTCCAGGTAGGCTGGGTGTGGACCTGGACACAACTCTCACCAGGGGCGGGTTTAGGGTTAAAAAAGACCCGGGGCTTAGCCCAGATCAGTGATGTATTTTTTTAATGATATATTTTAACTTTTACATTTTGACCACCTTAAAGCAGACAAAATGCACTAGATTACATGTATGAACAAATGTGATGACATAATATATTGTTGGCTTCTATACATCACTGTCAAAACAAATCCTCTCCAGGACTTTACATTAAGATCTGAGCCATGTTCATACAGTAATCCTCACATTTATTCATAAACTTTTAAAGAAAAAGCCAAATCCTCAATAGTCACTGAAATAATTATAAACTCACAATATGACAAATAAAAATTATCTAAAATATAATTAGGTAAAATAATTAGAATTTAAAAAGCTTCATTATCACTGTACAACAGAATATGCAAAGGTGCAGGTCCTAATATTTACATAAGACGAGTAAAGGAAAAGGACAAATCACAGAATAAATAAACACACCATAAAAAGTAAAATAATTACAAGTTGGTTATTGTATGTAAAATTTTTGGAAGGAAGGACTTTGCTTTCAGAGTGGGGATCACTTGGGGAAGGTAACTGATCTTGAGCCTTGAAATAAAACATTGCTTTTTAAATGTGGTTGAAAAGAATAATTTAAAAAACAAGCCAAACTGTCCCAGAAAAAAGAGAACACTTTACTAATGAACAGTGGGTCAAAGCACCTGTCAACAGGTGCAGAAGTCATTTGGCTGCAGCGGTCACCTCAAAGTTCTGTTCAATATTTTAGTTTACGGGTCCCATCATGCTTGCTGTTTAAATATTTCTGTTGAACCACTTTTTATAGGTGTGGTTCAAGTCCAGAAGTGCCGGTTTCAGCATGGAGATTCAGCTAGAGGAGAAAGTAGCTTCAGACGGCAGGATCTGGAGTCTTTATTTCCTGATATGTGGACATCTCTCCTCTGATTGGCTAACGGCAACACGACTCTACCACTGACTCTGTTTGATCTGCAACGTTGATGTTTTATCTCCACAAATAACACAAGCCTGGAGGAGTTCTGCTGTGTGGTGGAGTTGCTAATGCTAACGGTTAGCTTCTACTAGCCCAGACGTTCTCTGCTGTTTGCTGGACGCTAAACCAACAACAGCCTTCCCCGTCGTGAGTCAAGATGGATGAGTCCATGAATGTTCAGTGACAGTGTGACGTAGATCTGTCAGGATTTTCTAATCCTAGAGTTTCACCGTCTATTTTCTATCAGAAGCTAATGCAGGAGATAGGTGGAGGAGACTGTTTTCATGTTCAGCCTGCATGAAAAACTCAGAGTGACCCATTAAAATCAGAAATAATCATTAAAAAATGTTTGTTCAGTGTTCCACACCTTTAAGCTTCCACACAATGGGCAGCAGCAGCTCAGGAGGTAGAGCGGGTGGTCCAGTAATCGGAAGGTTTGTAGGATTGATCCTGGCTCCCACCAGGGAATGCTGCCGTTGTGTCGTTGGGCAAGACACTTAACCCACTGTGTCTGCTGGTGGTGGTCGGAGGGACTGGTGGCGCCTGTGCTCAGCAGCCTCACCTCTGTCAGCGTGCCCCAGGGCAGCTGTGGCTACATTGTAGCTCATCACCACCAGGGTGTGGATGTGTGTGAATGGATGAACGACACAGTGTAAAGCACTTTGGAGTCTGGACTCTGAAAGGCGCTATACAAGTGCGGGTCAGTTATCATTTAAAAGCAATTTCATGATTTTAGATTTACTATCACTTGTCATTATTGAATTAATACATTCTATATCCACCTTATTCTTACGGTCCGCGTTCGTTTACATTGAGACAGTGTGGTCTCTTCGTGCTAATCCTCTTTTTATGGGCTTTTAGAGACAGAAAACATGTGTGAACACCAGCTGTCACCGCTACACTCCTCCTGTCTACTGCACCAGGGGCGTGGGGGGACAATACCTGGCCAAAGCCAACATACAGTAGCATTTTAGCTACTTTCTGAACTCATGCAATAAACAATCCTAAAAGCTCCGAGGCTTATCAGTACCTACATAGTAACAAGGTTGGTCGTATTTTGTTGAAAGAGGTGGGACACAATCTGATTTACTTAAAAGCAGACGTAGAGCCGAGTCAGAGCCTTAAATCCCTCATCATGCAAATCTCACATGCATTTAGTGAGTAGAAACCTGGAAGTTATCTCAGGTTTCCACTGGTGGATGTTGACTTTAAACCAGATGTTTTTATTAGGCTGCCAGCTCAGGCTAGTAATTGCTCTTATTAAAGCTCCACTTTCATCTATTTCATAAACTGGTGATTGGAATTGATCATATTCAGCAGGATGATCATCTAAACCTCTGATTTTTGTGAATGCACCATTGCTAAGCAGCAGAAGAAAATCCAACATTTTCCACCGTAGCTAAACTCTGATAATAACAGATCCTGCCAGGGGAAGTTATCAGATGTGTAGTCTGGATCCTTGCAGATCAAATCAGTGACTTTCTGATAGAAAGACAAGTCTCCTGATATACAGCCATCCCATAATCTAAAGATTAAAGAGGGGATTCTGACATAGCCAGCTGGTTTGGTTAGCAGCATAAAGGACGAGTGGATCTGTTTCAGGTTGTGAGAACGGCAGCGTCCTGTCCTCTGTTGGAGACACCAGAGAGTCTTCTAGCCACCCCACGGCCAACGGGCATCAGCCGTTTCTGAAGAGGAAGGAGAGGTTAGAGCTTTCCGGTGTGCTGTTTCTCCTCCTTTACCTGCTCAGCCTGTCTGAAAGCTTTGTGCTGGTGTTTCAGTGGCTCCCAGGATGAAAGCCCACAGAACAGCCATCCTCTGTACGGCAACGGCATGTGTAAGTGGCCCGGCTGTGAGACGGTTTTTGGAGACTTTCAGGCCTTTATCAAGTGAGTTCTAATTCAAACCTGATAATATTTCTGTGTCTATTCAGCAGCACCTGGCTGAGTCTTTAGTGTTGCATAGGCATTAAAGCGTTTTTATCTGTGTTGCTAAAGCTTCTGATGATGTCGTCTGTTTATCTGCAGACATTTGAACAGTGACCACACGCTCGATGACAAGAGTACAGCACAGTGTCGCGTGCAGATGCAAGTCGTTCAGCAGCTGGAACTACAGGTGAACAGTTTAGTTTTTGCTCATCAGAACCTTTTTATCGTTGTTGAGCAGCGTCAGCTTGACCCTTACTGGACGTTGACCTCCAGCCCCACTGGCTGGAACAAGTCCAGAGAAACGCCGCTCTCTCTGAGTAAATATGCTTGTTTTTGGACCTTTAATGTGTTTTTCCACCAATCCTGGAGACAGATGTGATGCTGTCAGATAATTACACCACTCAGGATACCAAGCTGTGACTTCACCAACCTCAACTTCTATTTCTGTCCTCCTTCAGCTGAAGAAAGACAAAGAGCGTCTGCAAGCCATGATGGCTCACCTGAAGTCGTCTGAACCCAAACCAGCTGCTCAGCCTGTAAGAATCACCACAGCTGTTTCCTTTACTGGTCTCTGACCAGTACCGCCTCAGAACAGCCATGGCTCTACCAGTACCACCAGAACAGAACCTCTCTTTTTTGTGCAGGTAAAGCTGCCATCCAGCATTTCTTTTTCTCCGGGGATGTTGGCCAAAGGCTCCCCTCCTATGAGTCTTTCCCAGAGTGCCACAGCACCCTCCACGCCGCTGACTCCTCTCTCTGAATCCCCCTCAGTCCTCACCCCCAACAGCATGTTCACTGGAACCCCCGTCCGGAGACGGTACAGCCGCTCCGTGAGCCAAGGTACGAGTGGGAAGGTTCTGTTTTCTCGTCCCTGGTCCTGTCCCACGTGTTTACCCATGCTTCCTGTCTTTTCACAGATATAATCGATAATAAAGAGTTCTACCTGAGCACCGAAGTTAGACCTCCGTTCACATACGCATCTCTCATTAGACAGGTACGTTTAAAATGTCCATGCCAGCAGAAAACAGGTAAGTATGCTGGTTGAAGCATCTCCCCTCTCACACGTTTTATGTCTTTCAGGCTATTTTTGAGTCACCTCGTAATCAGCTGACATTAAATGAAATCTACAACTGGTTCACTAGAAACTTTGCATACTTCAGACGCAACGCAGCCACCTGGAAGGTAAGCGTCCAACCGCGCCAACCGTAACGCTTCGGAGACGTTGTGTTTACGTTCATTAAAGCGTGTTTGTGAAATCCTCCAGAATGCTGTCAGACACAACCTGAGTCTGCATAAATGCTTCGTGCGTCTGGAGAACGTGAAGGGAGCCGTGTGGACGGTGGACGAGATCGAGTTCCACAGGAGGCGGCCCCAGAAAGCCGCTTCAGGCAACGGGTATGTTGGCTTTGGACACGGAGACGGGACATGGAGTGTTCTCACATAGAAGTCAGCTGCTCTACTTCAAAGGAATTGACCTTGTAGTTCACACACAGTGTTTACTGTAAGCAAGTGTCGAGGCTTCAAAGGCTGCGAGTCTGCACTTATTACCTGGAGCTCTTGTTGTGTTTATAAAAGAGAAAAAAAACAGGACGAAGAAGGTCATCTAGGCGTAATTACATATAACAACAGCAGGCATGGAGGGTTTCCAGTTCATTTAGATCAGATGAGTGCAGGTGAAGGACGAGTTCCTGAAGACTTACAGAACAACAAGTCTGTGCAGTCTGCAGACGGAGACTCGATAATTGCAGCATAGTCATCGGCGTTAGTCTCTTCAAGGAGCAGGAATATTTACCGTTCTAGCAGACCTGCACATCCTCCTTTAGTTTAATACAGAATAATGCAGACAACAGTCCCCTGCTGAACATCCATGGGCACAAAAGTCTCCAAACCCTTTACCCTTTACTAGTCAGGTGCCTTTTAATGAGGTAGCATCTGACATTTAGAGTTGATTTATTTAGATTCTGCAGACACACAATTATTATTTTGTTCATTCGTGCATGATTACGGCCCCACCTCTAACCCCAGGCAGCTTGTTTTTAATAACGAGGAAAACATTAGTGAACTGTTTTCTCTGTTAGTTTGATGATGACGTCTCTTTTTGGGCCGTTTGTGTGTAAAAATAAACTCCCTGTGTTCTGATAGGTCCATGATGAAAACCCCTCAGAACCGCCAGAGCTTAGCTGGATCTGCTCTTCAGGTGAGAGAAGTAGGTTTTCTCATGTGAGAACTGAAAGTTAAAAGGTTGTGACTGAAGAGTAAAATGTTTCCCCAGAGCGCCATTCTGGACAGCAGCAGCTGTCTGTACAACCCAGCCTCGATGGGCAGCATCCCGCTGCACTCGTTGCCTCATGTTCTGCAGGAGCAGATGAACGGAGCTCTGGCTAACGGATCTGGATACCAAAGCGACAGCAGCGCCACGCAGTCCCCGCCTCAGGCTTAGTAAGGGCTACTGACCGCTCTGTGTGTGTGTGTGTGTCTTCATTCAGCATGGCTCTGATTGGTTTTTCCTTCATGTTTGTGGCACCAGCATCAAAGAAGAGCAGGAGGACGAGGAGATCTGTGAAAACTATCCCTACGAATCTCCGGAGAGCACAGATGAGCACGGCCACAGCCCAGATGTGATGCAGGAGGAAAGCCTCGGCAGCCCGGAGCGCTCCAACCTTCATCTCGATCGCGTGCCTTCTCTCTGACCCCAGGGTCTCCACTCGCAGTCTGTGTGACTTTGTATTACAGAAAACAGCAGCTTCATCTATGTAACCAAACACTCTACTGGAGATTTTTCATTTTCTTTTGATATTTTCCAGCATTAGTAGTTTTTTTCCTTTGTGTGCGTGTTAATCTAGTTCTCAGCTATTTTTGTACAGGTGATCAAAATCACAATGAGACATTTGTGGAGCTGTTTGTGATTTTTTTCATTTTCTACAGCATATTACTAAACAAAAGGACCATGATGAGCGGAGAAGCCAAAGGAAAGGGAACACTGCTGGTTAGCACTTCATATGAAAAGCCCCCCTCCCTGTTTATAGCAGCTTTGAGCTGCACTGGGGGCTACACTACCTGCTTTATTTTACTAGTCATGAGATTTGTAGAGGAATAACGACATGTTGCTTTAAAATAAAAATCTCCACTGCCAACATGATCTGTTTGTAATCGAGGTCAAATCAAAAGAGCTGATCTAAAGAAAACACTTTCCTCTTCAGCACATCCATTAACGTTGCTGGATTTAGCTCTAACCCAACATGTAAGAGTAGATTGTATAGATTTATCATTATTGTGAACCAATGCATCTCTATCGATATTAAATTGCTCATGATCTATGTGAAGTCATGCCTCTTTGTTTAGATTTCCTCGTTTACTTGCGTTGTTGCACATGATGGAATTATGAGTTTAATCTTTTTGCTCACGTTTCTGTTAGAAGTTATAATTCCTGAAAGCTCAGAGTAGCTAACGTCTCTAGTAATGTAAATAATACAACTACATACTGTTAATGAGAAAATTGGTGTGGTGTTGGAAACACTATAGAAGCACAGATCCTAAATGTTTGACCAATCACAGAGTTTGATGGTAGTGGTCCTCTCTGCAGCATGTCTGCTCTGACCCTTCCTGAAGAGCATCAGTGTTGTGGTTCCAGTCCAGTTGGTGGTCAGGTGAACACCCAGGTACTCTTAAGGTCCACTACCTCCATGTCTGTTCCCTGGATGTTCATAGGTACCAAAGCAGAGGTCTGTGGAAATCCACCACCAGCTCCGTGGTTTTCCCTGAGTTGATCAGGAGGCGGTTCTGTGGACACAAACCCCCGTGTCTCCTGTCTGTACTCTTGAGTTGCCCTCACCAGTGATGAAGCCGACTATGGCAGTCATCAGCTGGCACACTGCTGCCAACCACCTAACATTCTCCCTCTGCTGATATTGCATCTCACTTTCTTTAACATAGAATGTGCTACTATTAGTTCACCTATTGAATTAATTATAGATTCACTCAGATAAAGACAATAAAGTTTCTCTTACTCTTACTAAATAGAACTTCTACTAAGAAATCACAGTGTAGCCATAGAAACACTACTTGATATATGTGGTGTGTGTGTGTGTGGGTGTGGGTGTGGGGTGTGCCTGTGCCTGCTCTGTCTTCTCAACCCCCAGTGAGCCGTAGCGGATGGCTGCTCATACTGAGCCAGGATCCTCTGGAGGTTTCTTCCTGTTAAAAGGGAGTTTTCCTTCCCACTGTCACTAAATGCTTGCTTAGTATGAGGATTGTACCAACACAATGACACTAGTCAGTGTCTTGATGCAATCTGCTGGGTCCCTTATATAGGAAACTTTTTTACTGATTGGCTTATGAACTGAACTGTATTGAAATGTTTACTTTGTGAAGAGCCTTGAGACGACTCTTGTCGTGATTTGGCGCTATATAAATAAACTGAATTGAATTGAATTGAATCAGAGAATTTGTGTAGATGTCAGCCTGGCGAGTCGATGGAGAAGTCTGAGGTGAAGAGGAACAGTGCCAGCACAGCTCCCTGTGGTGCCCCGTGCCGCAGAGACAACCCTGTGATCTAACAAACTGACGTGGTGGTCCACTCCTGCCATCTCGAGCTTGTCCCTCAGAAGTCCAGGTTGGATGGTGTCAGAAGCACTGGAGATATAAAAAACATGATCCTCACAGCGCTTCCAGGCTTCTCCAGGTAAGTTAGAGCTCGGTGTAGGAGGTAGATGATGGTATCATTCACCCTTATGCCAGGCTGGTGGTAGGTGAACTGCAGCGGCTCACCAGGAGGCAAAGGTGGTTGAGAACCAGCCTTTCGAGGGTCTACATCAGATGAGGTCAGTGCTACTGACCTGTAGCTCTTGAGGTCTTTCAGGTGTGAGATCTTTGGCACAGGTGCCACACAGCAGATCTTCCAAGCTGTGGTTGTTGAACATGTGTCCCATGATGCCACACAGTTGGTCTGCGCAGCACCTCAGGAGCCTGGAGCTCATTTTTAATGAAGTGGTTTCATTCATGCCTATTAGGCCCGAGCAGGTGAAACTGGATGGTCATGTCTGATTCAATCTGACCAATCATGACTGGACTGTCCTTTATTTACACTCTTCAACATCTATCTGTATCTATCGCTTCATTCTCACGAGGGTCATGGGGGGAACTGGCTCACAAAGATAACACATTATTATTAGTGATGGTCTATTAAATACACATATTTTACTAAAAAAAATAACTCCAAGTTCAATTAAATGTTCTGCTGACAAACATTTAAAAGATTAAAATAAAGAATGAGTCTGATCTGAAAAATTCACCAAGTCGTGTCAGTGCACCTCAGGGCAGCTGTGGCTACACTGTAGCTCATCATCACCAGTGTGTGAATGTGTGTGTGTTTGTTACGTTCCAGGCTGTCTAGGGGGACTGGAGTAACAAGACGACAAACCGGCGGCAACTCAAAACTAGTAACAACTACTACAAAATACTAACAATCAAACTCTTCGAAAAGGTATCACAAAACCTTCCATAAACAAGTGATGTCTTTAGTTAACTGAAACCCTAAGAAAGCAAGCTTTCTTTGCACAAAAGGTCAAAGTGGTTAAAACTGAGACAAAGCTATTACAAAAACCTATAAATTTACAAAACCAAATGCTGTCGGGGAGACAACAGAACAGAGAGAACCTCTCTGTCCTGCTGCTCCCCAAAGCTAAGGGCTGGCTGGCTTTTATGCTGTGGCAGGGCTGATTGTGATTTGGTACAGCTGGTAGAGTCCAAATGGAGCTGGACAGGTGTGGGAGGAGCCAGGTGCTGCATATTCTCTCCTCTCACACACACGGAGGGAGAAACAGAGGAGTGAATTAAAGGGGACACTTTGCAACTTTTTAATATTTTTAAATAATTTTCTTGTGCCAGTATGTGCTAAAGTGACCCTTTACAGTCATCCCCTGTGGCCAGAATATTCCACTTGCAACTTCACAGTTGCCGGTCCGGTCTGTTGGGACTTAGAAAAAATTCAGCTTGACCTACCTGGCTCTGCAGTCTGGTTCCAGCATGTTTTCTGCATGTTTTAGATCATGAACACAGCTGATTTGTTTAACTTAGTGATGAATAACTCCCATAGGAAGTAAATAAGGCTGGGGAGACATTTCAGCAGTTAGATTAAGACAAACGCACAGCGAGGAGATAGGTTTTACTTTCGGTTTCACCAACAGTAGGGGGTGCTAAAAACAAGCCTAAACTGACTAGTGTCCCTTTAAAATACAAAAAAAAAAAAAAAACAGCCCAGCCCAG
>SSNS01000002.1:7746082-7874693 GCA_006937985.1 Aphyosemion australe
CCCCCCCCCCCCCCCCCCATTCCTAAAACCATAAACTGACCCAAACAACTACAGATCGCTCATTCTTAACAGAGAAAAACAGAGGAGTGAATTACAATACAAAAAAACAAACAGCCCAGGGCCGTAACAGTGTGTGTGCAGCTCCCTTCAGGACGCTCCTCATCCTGTCAGTTGAGCTGCCTTCTCTCTGTCTCCTGGCTGGAACATCTCTGGTCTGGGCTCTGGCTGTTGCTGTGCAGCAGGAGTCTTGAGATGGAGATGGTTGATGTTTAATTTCAGATGCTCCAAAGAAACACACTCTGGAAAAAAGTCTTTAAATGATGTTCTTAAAAAGACAAGAGCCACACAACGTCAGGAATTATGCTGAAACAATTTTATAGACTTTAGGAATAAACTTCCTTACTTGGTTTTGCTTTTCAAGCTTCTCATCTTCATCTTCTCATCTCCCCAGCAGGACCCTGAGGTCACAACCCCTTCACCACACCAAGGTGCTGATTCTGTGGAGGAATGAACATGAACAACAAGTTATTCAAAACTGCTCACAGATAAAGAAAAAATAATTGTTATGGGTGATGGTGGCAGAGGGGTTAAGTGGCCGGCGCCGCCTTGCAATTGGAAGGTTGCAGGTTTGCGTCCTGCTCAGTCTGTTGCTGTTGTTGTGTCCTTGGACAAGACACTTAACCCACAATGCCTGCTGGTGGTGGTCGGAGGGACTGGCAGCACCTGTGCTCGGCAGCCTCACCTTTGTCAGTGTGTCCCACAGCAGCTTGTGGCTACACTGTAGCTCATCATCACCAATATGTGAAAGTGTGTGTGAATGGATGAATGATTCACTGTAGTGTAAAGTGCTTTGGAGTCCTCTGACTCTGAAAGGCACTATACAAGTGAGGGTCATTTATCATTTAATCAGACATTTGTGTCACAAGAGCTTCATCTGGGATCTGAATAAAGGTGCTGTCTCTGTCCTGCGTGTCCTCATGTGTCTCTCTGTTTTGGCTTTGAAACTCACCATCCTCTAAATCCTGAATGTCCAACAGGAATGCTGCATCTCTGTTGTCCACGGTGTCTTTGGTCCTCCCAGTTGTGTTCCCCTCAGTAAAAGGCTGATGCTATATAAACATCTGTGAGCTAGCAGAGCTAATGTTGTTAAATCAGAGGCATTTAAATCAAGTCAGAACGAGACAAAAGACACAAAGAGAGGAGAAATCAGGTCTGGCCCAGGAGGAGAGTCCCTCCTAAATCTATAAACAAACTTAATATTTACGTAGAATGATTTTCCAGTCAGTAAACCAAAACATGCCGTGTCCTCGTCTTTGGCACAGGTCCAAGTTCACCTCCGTTTATCCATGATTTGGATTTCTTTAACAGATTTTGCACAGCTTCATTTTAAATTTTTATGATTCTCTTCTCATTGTGATGTAATTCACAAAGATATGAGCTAAACATTCCAAAGGTTTTTATTCTCTCACTGCTGCATGACTCTTTCAACCAGATGGATATCTTTTCACTTTGACTGTTTGAGGTAAGATTTTGGTGAAAAAGCTGATTGTCATCAGCCTGCATAAACTCAACAGCGAGGTATCCGTAGTGATCCTGATGAGCCATTGGTGGCTACATTAACATTTCTTTGTATCTTGGTTAGGGTTATACAAAGAAATGTGGAAAAAAAATTTTTTGTCATAGATTAATAGAAAATTCCCAAATTCATGTGTGCAATTTTGAATTTTGGAGAGTAGCATTGACATGTTTCAATTAAAAAAATATTCTTTTTGGTGAAGTTTTTTTTGTTATTCCATAGAAAACCAATTTCCCCACAGATAGAATCAAGAATGCATCATAAAAAATGTACATTATACAAAACAAGGTGTTTGACTTATTTTCTGTGCATCTTAAGGATTTATAAAGGCAACAAAAAAGCACAAGAGCTCTGACAATGTTGAGACAAACCTTTAATAATCTGAAAATGGTGGGTACAGTAACTATTGCAACATCCATCTCTTAGAAACATTAAAAACAGTAGCAACATTGCATGGACAGAACCACTGGAAAAAAAGTTTCCACTCGAGTTCCAAAATGGAGCGAGCACATTTCTTCATGAGTGATTTACCCATAGCGGGTAAAAATGGCGGCCTCAACAGAACGCTACGATCCAGTCACATTTCTGTCAGTGGGTGGGGCGTGCTTATCAGGTGCAAAAGTCATCTGCCTGAGTCAAGCTTTACCTTTTTGAACAACTTTGTCAACATGCAATAAACCATTTGACCTGTTAAATAAAGACAAAAAGACACCATTGGTAGTTCAAACCTTGCAATCCATGTATATAAATATCCTGTCTGTCATTTTTGGCACTCATTTGGCAAAAACTACATTCACACCAGTCTCCGGAGGACTTTAAACATTGTGGGAGCACATATAAAACCCAGCAGCTGCATACAGAGTTCCAAAGTGTTCAGTATACTAAATATAAATAAAATAAAGGGATGATTTGAATTAAATAGAAAGTAAATGCTAAAAGCCACAGTGCAGGGATGAACTGGGGTTAACGCGAACTCAGATGCTCTTATGCAGCATTGTGATGCATTCCATTTGCACTCACAAGTTGGGATTTTTGAGCTTCATGTTGGAAAAATCAACTGGAATTCCCCCAAAGTTACAATTCTGACTCAGGGATTCAGCTAGCTAGCTGTTTTAATCTTGGATAGAGAGAACAATAGAGCTGAGTTGTAGTTTTATGGTTATTTGACATTTTCATTAAAAGCTATAAGTATAGTTCTGTTAATGGAAATCTAAAAAGAGCTAAAAGCTCACAAATTTTGTTTCTAGAGGCATTAACTTAAAATTTCCCACAACGCCTTTTTTCATGTCCGGGTGTTTCAGGACACACACACAAAGAGTTTTAGTGATCTGAGTTATTTTCTCTGAATAAGTCAAATGTGAGACATACATACAATTTCTTTATTAAAATATTGTGTTTTCTTAGTTGCTGAGCAGGTTAAACTAGTTTTGCCTTTTTAAACTAAAACATTTAGAAGTTTTGTGCTTCCAACTTGAATATTTTGGACACACACAATCTAAATAATGTGTATTTGATTTAATATTGAACACTTTGGAGTTTTTCTATAACAAAGCTTTTCCTGTGAGTCTGTCTCACGCTGACAAACAGCTGTTCATCTATAAAAGCACCAAACACCAGAATTCATATCAGCAGAAGTATTGCATCAGTAGTCGTACATCACCATGGTAACAGAAGTAACGATAAGGCACTTAAATGAAAAGGTAATTACTTTCACACCACCTTAAACTACCTCACAAGAGATCACATTTTCAAGGCAGGACGCTTCACAGGCACGACTTCAACCATTGCATAGTCTGACAACATGAAGGCTTTGCTGCTCGAGAGGATTCATGAACATGCGACAGCAGCGATGTGCACAAATATACAGCAACCAAATTAGTAGTCTGGTAAAATAGGTGTGCCACATAACAAATGCAAACGTTAAAAGTCTGCTTTGATTTAAAAACATACAGAGTTGAGTTTACAGAGGTCTTTTCAGTGTTCGGACAACGTCACACATTTCATACAAAACCAGTCTCCTTATACTCCTTGGCATTAAACATTTTACAGATTATAAAAATAAAAAATAAACATAACCCTGAAGGTGAAACGTCACTGAAGTGGTAAAATTATTAAAACTTTTAAAAAGAGTTAAAAAAAAAAAACCAAAGCCAAATTTTCATTACCGTCTGTGCAGGAAAACCTCATCAGTTCTTCATCCTACCTTTAAAAAATATTTTCTACAATAAATACAGATTATGAAATCAGATTAAAATCACTTTGTTTTATTTTGATGACTTCGTTTAAACAGTGTTTCTGTGCTTTTGGCTTCATGGGTAATACTTCATCAGATTAATGAGACCTTAGTGGTTAAACGTGCTGAAACTCAATTTCTGCCTTGTGATTTGATTGTTTCTCTAAATAAAACAAATGATACATTTGCACAATTTCAGCTTTTTAAAGACGGTTTTTGTGTTTTCTGTTTTCGTGGGCTGTTTTATCATCCCAGGCTCTTTTGTTTGCCTCGTTATAAATGAAGTTTTCAGGGAATGTGTCGATATAAATCAGTATACAAAGATACATAAACAGGATCAAGTCTATAAATGATTAATAGTTATCGAGAGAGAGAGAGAGAGAGTTCACCTGGAAGACTGACAGAGACTATCAGCTAGAACGTGTGCATAGCAGTACAACAACATCTGAATAAGGCCTTTGCACATTCAAGTCTAAGACACAAAGAGTCTATAGAAATAAATAGTTGTCCTTCTATTATTGCTAGTGATTTTAAAAGCAGTCTTCATCTCGACACAATTACCGACACGTCTAGATTCTTTGGAATCAACAGGAAAAAACACTCTACTTCTGTCCAAATGCATATTTTTAAATATAAAAACATCTATTTTTGAAAACTCATTCACAACAAAGTCTTGATTAAAGCAAATACTTTAAAATCAGTCCTTGTGATCAAGGTTGAAAAGATATAAACAATAGAAAAAAGAATAAAAATGGTGAACACATGTAAACACAGACGGGGGTGGGGATCTGGGGCCTCTCACTAGGGGGTGCTAACAGCCCGGCTCATTCTCATCCATGCTGACGCTGCTCTTACGGCTGCTGTCCTTTGAAGCGTCTGGAGAAACGGAGGAGAGCAGAGGGTCGCCCCCCCTCACCGGGGACAGGGTGTCCTCCATCAGGATGTCGTTGAGTTTGGTGCCCGCTTTGCCGTGAACGCCGTAGTGGCTCTCGGAATAGTTAGAGTGGCCGTCGTTTAGCTCCAGTGAGCCGGGCTGCTCGGGAGTGCAGGAGGGGTGGTGTGGGTGGGGGCGGAGCGTGTACAGGTCCTGGTGACAGTCTTCCAGAGACGGCTCCTGCTTGATGGTCCGAGATCCAAGATCAGAGGAGCAGAGGGCCGAGGAGGTGATGGCCAGACCGTGAGCCCGCGCCTGCATCTCTAGCTCCTGCAAATTATTAACACACACACACACGCACGCACACACACACACACACACACACACACACACACACACACACACACACACACACGGGTTTGTCAGTGAGGACGAGGATGAAACATGAAGAACGGCTGAAGAAACCTGGTTAGATCTCAGAAATGAAAGAATCCTGTGTGTGTGTGTGTGTGTGTGTGTGTGTGTGTGTGTGTGTGTGTGTGTGTGTGTGTGTGTGTGTGCGTGTGTGTGAGCTCTGCTAGGAAAATGTCTGAAGGTTTTGTAAATCAAGAGTACAAAAACATTTACATACATCCTGATTTACATCCGTCTTCAGCTCCTCTCTTCTCTCTACTACTATTATTATTAGAAAGTTCCAGGACCAACAAAGACCGTCTCTCATTCACAAAAACACACCTTCATGATCCCCGAGACTTTTGGGAAACTATTCTGTCGGCTGTAGAGACAAAGTGGAACTTTTTGGATGTGAGTAAATCCAACTGTACGTTTCAGAAAAGCATCAGAGCAGCAGTCCGACATGGCGGTGGTAGTATGGTGGTGTGGGGCTGCTTTACTGCTACAGCACCTGCAGGACTTGATGTAACTAACAGAACTAGTATTTTCAAATCTCAGACCTATTCCCAAATGTTATCAGGGATTCATTTTAAAATGATGAAAAAGTGATTCTTTATTTACCATCTTATTTAAATTCTATTTGAATGCAACAACCTTTTCCCTAAACATTAACACGACTATAAATGTTTAATACCTGTTGGAGGTCTTTTGGTGTTAGAAGGGTATCCACTCTGTATTACTCACTTTCATTATTTAACACAGTCAGTAGTAGTCAACAGTAGTTAACCCAGCTGTGGCTCCATCTACACCCGTCACTTTTTAAGCCTCTACCTGTATTCTCAGCATCAAATGTCGGTTGGCGTGCTCGAGCTTTTTCTGGCGGTTCTCCAGCTCCTTGGCCCTCTGCTGTTCACGTTGCAGCTTCCGGATGTAGTCCACGGATGCTTTCAGGATGGTGCCTTTGTTCCAGCGCATGTCTCTGAGGAATCACAGACATTCCATCACTGACTGGCTGATGCTCGGATCAGAAGCTTTCATTTCAGACCATCAACACAGTCAAGTTAAAGCTGCTACAGCAAATGTGGAAAACAAATTAGCTTAAAGCGTTTTTTCATGCCTCTTAACGTTCTAACATCATATAGCTATAAATATATTGTGGAGAGAAAAAAAGATATCCATGCACCATGCAGTGGCGGGTTACAGCGGTGCTTTGTTGTAATGTAGTCCCAAGTCTAAATCGGCTCCTGCAAATTCTTTGTGTTACTTCTTACTTTTTATTTGCAGTTGACGTGATTATTGAGCTCACCAGGAATAATTGGTATCATTGTTGAGTCATTTGAATCACTTTTTACTAGGGGTGGGAATTTAATGCGTTAATTATGATTAATTAATTAGAAAAAAAATCAACGCATTTAACCCTTTAAGCCCGATGGTCCCTCAATTGGGGGATGTTGAAGTTTAGCAGCAAAATCCATGCCCTAAATATCAATCTAGTCAAGCGTCACCTCTAAAGAAAGCTCAGAACCTTGGCTACAAGACCATGTTTTTTATGTGCTCCAAACACAACTAGAACTACAATCAAATGAGTGATCAGAAATCTCTCTTCATGTGTTTTTGCCTTCATTTCTGTCTCTAATGATGCTAAATCAAACCCATTATTATTATTATTATTATTATTATTATTATTATTATTATTATTATTATTATTATTATTATTATTATTATTATTATTTTAAAGACAATACCATTATCAATATGTATTTAAAATAGTATTGTACTTTTAGGTCTGTCCTATTTTTGCCAGTGATATACATATTTTTTTTCTCCTGTTTTGCATTGAAATACAATTTAAAAGCATTTTTTTAAATTTAAAGAGCTTGTGTTTACAGTAATAATGTCATTGACTATTGTTTGATTCTCTGTCTCATTATTTTTAATTTTAAAAAATTGCTTTCAGGGCAAATTTTCTTGAACGATTAAAATGCGATTAATCAAGATTAATTAATTACAAAGGCTCTAATTAATTAGACTAATTTTTTAATCGGGTCCCACCCGTACTTTTAACACAACATGCAATTCACTTCCATTGTTTATGCTAAGCTAAAGCAGACAGACTGCTGCCAGATCAGGAGAATTACTGCGCTTTTTTCCTCACTTATCTAACTGTGGGGAATACGGAAACAGACCAAATTTCACTTAGGGATGGAATATCCTTTTAAAGGAGGAGAGTCATCGAGTAGAGTAAAGCTTGGTTTGCATATTCTGGGATGGCAGAGAAACGTGATGAACCACAGCAGAGGTCTCAGGATTAAAAGTTGGCTCGTGGCTCTCTAAGGAAACACACATGAAGTTCTGATGAAGTGAAACTAGGCTGTAGATGAAACTCTTACATGGTTGTGTTTAGTTTAATGATGTGAGGTGATTAAAGCGGGTGTGTTTGTAAAGGGCAGACTCTAAGGTTGAGTCGGTTTAACTAAACAAACAGGCCGAGTTATGCAAGGATAGGATTACAGCTTATGGTTACGTTAGAGCATGTTTGATCAAATCAACGCTGAAGGATGACGTTTCTAGAATGTACCACTGGGTTCTGTGGAGCTAAAACTGATGAGTCACTGAAGGTCACGTTTTGTCAACACAATATGTAAAAAAAGACACTAAAGACGTGGACACTAAAGTTCAGCTGAAGCTAATAGAAAGATTCATCAGAGTTACACCAATTAGGTGCAGCTTTCCACCATTTTCTGCTGCAGAAAGAGAAAAAAGCACAAAGAGGGGATTCTGTATTTAAAAAGATGACTCAGACAGGATTTTAGTCTCACTTGAACTTTAGAAAATGTGAACAGAACTCTGGATTTTTGTGCTCCATTTACTTCTTTTATAAAGGTTTATTCATGAGAACTGATTTTCAAGCCGGGCTGCACAGAGGAGCAGTGGTTAGCGCTGTTGCCTTGCAGCAAGAAGGTCCTGGGTTCGAATCCTGACCTGGGGTCTTTCTGCATGGAGTCTAAATGTTCTCCCTGTGCACACACGGGTTCCCTCCGGGTACTCCGGCTTCCTCCCACAGGTGTGTGTGTGTGTGGTTGTTTGTCCTGTCTCTCTGTGTTGCCTTGTGATGGACCTGTCCAGGGTGAACCTGCCTGCATGCCCATAGACTGCTGGAGATAGGCACCAGCCCCCCACGAGGATAAGAGGGTATAGACTATGGATGGATTTCCAGGCCTGGTGTAAAGAAAAGCTGCTGATGTCCTTTGTGACTTACGGATCATTGGATTTTGGAATCAGAGTTCCCAGCTCCTTGATTCGGTCGTTGATGTTAAACCGCCGTCGTCTCTCAACTGGAACAAAAAACAACACGACATTTTTTGGTGTGATTCTATATGATGTAACAAATATTCACATTTTACAAGTCAAGATAATAACGCACTTAAATTATGGTTGTCCTTCTTCTGCCTTTCCTTTGCCATGGCTCTTACCTCAGCTTCTGGAAGAAACGCTTTGATTGATCAATAAAACTGGAACACTTGATGATAACTAATGAGAATCATCAGCAGCAGCTGTCTGCTAGTGTTGTGTGAAACTAAATACTCAGACGCACCCACAGGGAACCCTTCAGGCCTTTGGTAGGAGTCAAATTTGCCACAGGATCCAGACTTATCCAGCATGTGCATGATGGCCGGAGATTGTGACACTGTGTGAGTGAAAATATTATTTTTATCATAAAAAAATAACAGAATCAATGTATTAAGACCAGTGGAGGAGAATAACATGATCGGTTATGAACTAGAGCGTGGTTCCTCAACGAGGGCTGTAGCACCCCCCAGGGCACGAAGACACTTCAACATGGCTTAGGGGGTGTTCAGCCGAAAAAGGTTGAGAAACACTGAGCTAGAGAGTAAAATACTGCAGACATATGGTAAGAATCAATGTTTTCATCTGCAGTTTAACAAGATGAAAACACTTAATGTGCACTGACAGATCAGACCTGCTCACCTGAGTATTCTCGTTTGATGTTGGGCAGGTTGGCGGGGCATGAGTTGCTGATGGGCAGACCTTGCTGAGACATACCCTGATTCCCATACATGTCCATGAGGTTAGGAGGCACAGGGATCTGAGGGGAAGCAGAGAGTTCACACCCCTCATGGTTAGACTCCAGTCTAACAGTACAAGCATCATAAAACAAGCTTATTAAGCAGAGAGAAAAGGTTCCAGTTAATGATCTGCAGCGGGCGGGATGATTCTGAGTGAGCGTGCAGAGCTGTCTCCGTGTTCTCTAAAATGTCAAACAGTTTCCAGCAGCTGGAAATCCTCCGTTAATATTATTTATCATCCAATCATTCCTCATGTGACCTTTCAGCAGAGCTCAGCGCCGGCTCTGGGGGCAGGCTAATTACTGGAGACGACGCATCACACACACGTACCGTGTTAGCCATCTGAAGTCCTGGGTCCATCATGCCGAGGATATCATCACTGTAACTGGACTCCAGACTAATAATGTCGTCAATGACATCATCCATCTGAAAGTAACAACACGCTTTAATTGTCTTTGCTAACACTGAATGTTGACAGACAGACAGACAGACAGACAGACAGACAGACAGACTCGCTTGCTCCCTCACTCCCTCACTCCCTCACTCACTCACTCACTCACTCACTCACTCACTCACTCACTCACTCACTCACTCACTCACTCGCTCACTCACTCACCTCTTTCTCACAGTTGGAGTTGAGGGTCAGTAGGGCCATAGGGCTGTTGGGGGCGCTGTTGCCCGGCCCTGGCGGCATGCCCCCGTGGTCAGAGGACTGGTTGGGGCAGGGCAAGCTCAATGCCTGGGAGCCAAGCCTTCCCAGGTAGCGCTTCACCTGCTGCTGCTGGGAGCGCTGGATGTGGTACTTGGTCGGGTTTTCCAAATGAGTCTGGACCTGATAACAAAAACAACAGAAGTGTATAGAAGCACCTTAGATTGTGTCATGAATGATCACAGAGAGGATGCACGTTTTATCGGCTGACAGATGAAATAAACTGATTTAGCTCAGAGTCTCTCCTGACTCTTTTTCATGCAGAGCCAGCTCGGATATTAAAATAGATGTGACAAACACGTCGTTATGCTTTATCATGCTGAGATGCTGTCAAGAGATGCTATCTAGCTCTGCATTTGCGAACGTACCACTCTGATTGATTGATCCTCACACGATTAATGATCCACACACGTTTCAGCGTTTACACATTTTAAAAGAAGCATGGCTGCAGCAACCCAGCTCACATTTACACATCTATTATTAAACCTTCATAGATTTAGTCTGAGGGTTTGCTGCAACCATGAATAAACCCAGAAACTCAGCAGTGAAAAGGACATCTGCAAGTTAATACATTAAATCAGTCAATGACATTTTCCCAAAGCATTCTGATTTTGAACATACCTCATAAGGATGGTATCCAAGCATCTCAAGCATAATTCTGTCTTTTAGGCTGCTAGCATAAAAACTAAAAGCACGAAGCTCTAATGTGCTTTAAGAGCTTCCTTCTCCTCTGCGCCTCCTAATACAAAGAAACACTCATCCGGCTCATCTTTTCAAAGGCACGTAAAGTAATTATCTATGCTTGTTTGGGAATCTCAGTAAGCACAATCATCCTTTTCAAATTTGCGTTGTTTCATGTAAAAAGTGTATTTATTCTTTAATGGTGCATCACTTGATGTGAGGTTACGGAGCCAACAGTTAGAGCCTTTGTTTTCCAAAACCACCTCTTTGACCAAAACCTGCCTGGGGCTGTTACTTTAGCCCGTTCCACTCCTAAACCCATGTGGAAGCCTGGCATTTGCTCCCAGTTTAACACAGCACAAAGCATACAGTCTGCTCTGTCCCCGTTTGTCTGCTGCACCAGTAGCCTCGGGCTCTCTGGTTGACTTTTAAAATCGGCAACAACATGGGCTTCAAAACTAATGAATAACAGCTACTTTAACATTCAAACGGACGTATTTATTGTGCTGAAGCTCAGCGGACTTGTTTTTAACACCAGGGACCACAGGGTCTGAATGTACTGTCTTCATAATGATATGGATTCACTAATGCTAGATTATTCTCTGTTGTCTCTGTGATATGATTCACGTTTCAAATCCTGACAGAAGTCATTTCTATCCTAAAAACATTTCCTGTTTCAGCTGCATTTGCATGTGGTAGTCAGCTGAAGCTGGGGCTAGCTCTAGCTTACGTCCTTTCTGTTTGGATTGACGTATTTCTTACTAAAAGAGTTGTTTTCCTAAATCATCACGTTTTCTGGGTATTGTTCTGCTCTGACCTTTGGTTCTAGTGTTAAATGTTGCTGGATGCCTGCAGCAGACCTCTTCTCCTCAGCTCACCGTGAACAACCTCCTTGAACTCTGAGAAGAAACTCTTCCGTTTGGTTTGGCTGGTCGGTCTTGTTTGGAGCTACCACTTCTGTCCCAGCGTCACCGGCCATGCTGCCAGCTCTGTGCCTACATCCACATGTTGCCATGGTTACTACCACAGACCATCACTCAAGTGGTGAAAAATATGACTGTGTTCAGCACACAATGATAGATGCTTTAACAGTACTGGGTGAATGGCTGACTGTGGTATAAAGCACTTTGGAGTCCTCTGTCATCATGTATTTTGTCACATTGCACAGCCCTAATAGACTGATGTTTCACACTGAAGCTATTCCTAAGCACCAACAGCGATATGGAAGAAACCAGCCTCACCAAAATAAGACTTTTTTACACACTGAATTTATGACATTGACTTTTTGCTGTGAAATTATGTATTTGAATTTTTTTTAACTTAAAATACACAAAAAAAAATTCAGCTGCAAAAATTCAATGACTCAACAACTGAGGTAACCTCCTGATGACCCAACCCAAAGTAGTCGTCACTCGATCCAGTCCAGTGGCTTTTGGCCAATCAAATTACACTTCCCTGATCACGTGACACCAGTGAGGCGTCAACTCCATCTAGTGATGATTCCTTTGTGGTGACCAGGAGGTCACCTCATTTGTTGTTGAATTTTCTGATGTTGAAGTTTTAAATATGACATTTTTGTTGTTGTATTTTAAGTAAAACAAAATCCATAAAATACATAATTTCACACAATAAAATTTCAATGTCATTAATTCAATGTCTAAAAAAGTCATATTCTGATGAGACTGTATGTATTCCATGTCTTAGCAGGTTATCACTGTTAGACACAGATTTGCAGCACGCGAGGACATTTGTGGTCCAAAGGTGTCCTGCATGAGACACGCCCACGTCTGCCAGTCAGGTGTAGCTCAAACGCTTCCAGGAACATTGAGGTCATGAGTTCAACATCTAGTCAGGGACCTTCACAGTTTAGATGTTTTCTCCAAGCCTGCCTGGGTTTATTCCAGGTATTTCAGCTTATTCCCATTTTGCAGAAGCATGCTTGTTAGGTTAATCTCTGAGTCTGAACTGGCCCTCGGTGTGACCTTGTGATGACCTGGTGACCTGTACAGGAAGTACCCCTCCTCTCTCACCAGCTCCCTGCAACTCTGCTCAGGACCAACGGGAACAGGAAATGGATCGATGGCTTTGTTCACAATCACAATATGTTGGGATATCAACTCAAACTCTCTGGGACTTTTCTGTTGCCCAAATAGAGACACTGCTCAGACCTGAAAGGATGTTTACGTATGACTCTAACATCAGAGTAAAGATATCGTACCACTGTGCCTCCAGCCAGCAACAGCTTCAGATTATTCTGTTTATTGTAGCTGCTCTCATTTGTCCTGCTGCTAAAAACAAATGCTCTTGAAAAACTGAAAGTTTACCTTACCTTAAAGTAAGAGGTAATGATGTTGGCATCTCTAAATGGACCGACTAAAGTTTACAGACTCAATGTGCAACAGGAACAAATCTGACCATGCATGGGTACGGAAGTCAACAATAACAGTTATTCTCTTCTTACCTGGACACATCTTTTAAAATGTTTATTATGTAAGTCTTTAAACCATAATTGATTTAATACTGAGGAAAATCTGGGATCTACAATCACACTGTTGTAGATCAACGTGATTTAGATAAAAATAAAATGGAGAGAATTGGATTTAATGCTGCTGTGCTAATCCTCAAAGGAAAATCCTTTAGTTACAGAGAAAATCCTAAAGGACAAATATATCAGTAGAAAAACAGATTAGATCAGGAGACAATAGGAAACCTCCTGATTTGTCAGGAACACACTGGGGCTATTTCCACTAGCAGACAGGGACCTACAGGTGTGTGTCACCTGTAGTAACTGAGCAGGATATGTCAGGGTGAGTCAGACATGTCAACTGTCCCTTTATAAACCGTCTGTTGTGAACATGGATTTTAATCTGAGATTATGTCTCTATAGTGCCCCCAACACTCTGATATCTGAGTAAACAACAAATAAACAAACATGCTCCTTTATTGTGATTGTACCCTGTACAAACACAACAATTATTTTACATTTCCTCTGTTCTCACCTCCGACACAAGCACAGTCTTATCATTAACGAGGAACATGATCTGTTTCTGTCCTAATCCAGACACGAGCGCTGAGAGGTGTTAGACCGCTAGTTCACACACTTTCTAATAAACGGTTGCTCTGTACTTCCTGCATTTTAGGAGCTGTTGCAGTCATTACAGCGTCATGCAACATCAGTGCAGCCAGTCGATGAATATCCTTAATTCTAAAGTGTAATAGAATCATCTCTGCACCAGATTTGTAGCTCTTAGCTCGTTACAGCCGTTGATCATTGTGGTGAAATGCACTAATTCAAATAAAACCTCCCAGGAAAAGGTCTGCTGTGAAGCTTTCCATGGCAGAACAAACATTTAACTACACTGAGTTCAGAAACAAGAGTTCACATTTTAAATTTAAGTCAGCAGAGGGGCTGTTTAGTTGTGATTCAGACTTATCAGATTATAGACAAAAACTACATTCATAGATATAAGGCTCCCCTCACACATGTCTATAGATATGCTATTAATGAATCTGAAACACTTATTAACTCACCTACTTATTTCCTCTAGTAGCTTTACTAAACCTTTCAGACTAAGTTACCACCTTTAGGCACAAAAGGAAACTTATTAGAATACAATGCTGAACAGCATGTCACCATTACTGAGGTGTTAAAGCCTTATGCTCCAACCTCAGGTCCTCAGGGCCACAAACCAGATAGAAAAGTCGAGGTGATCGATCTTTCCAGGCTGTTGGACCCCGACGTCCTTTATCCTTATGTTGTACTGACAGTCTGGACACCTTTAGAAAACTGCTTTTACGTAAATCTTTTGTGTTTTTTTCATCTGTAAAATTACTTTTTAGTTATCTTTCATTTGTTTTGTGATCATTTAATAATTTTATGACTTTACCCTTTGATTTAAAACGTTTTAATTGTCTTTAATCTTTATTCCATGTTGTTTTGTTTTATGATCATTTTATGACTTTATGATTTGTTTTCTTTGTGATTTTTTTTCTGTGATAAATAAACTTCACTTACGTGCATTTATTTATGATCAATAAACATTTGTAACAGTAGGACAAGCTTTACTATAAACAGGTTTAAACTGTTATTTAGCTTTTCTAAGCATATAAACAAGCCTCGTAACATTAGCTAAACCTCTGAGGTTTTACTATAAGGGTTCCAGTTGGCTTTTAGAAATGTTTAATAGTAATGAATAAATCGTGCCACAGTAATCTTACAACGCAGTGCTAAAGTATACAGTTATAGGGTAAAACATTGTGTTTACAAGAGCAGCCAAAGCTGCTACGGGAGCCTGGGAGTCCAAGTACGGAGCTAAAAAGTAAAAATGTTTGTAAAACAAAACACTGATGGAAAAATGCTGCTTCTCATCTCTCTACAGAGGAAATGGGTGTTAAAAGTGAAAATAACAGAGATGCATTTCTAAATGCACCTCTGTGTTTTGCCCTCATTCTGCGGTCTCTACTTGTGCTGACTTTTAAAAACACCTCGGGACACATTTAGCCTTTGAGGTGAGCAGAGTTATTTTATTTACGCTGGAGTTTGTATTAGATCACACAGTTTTTGCAACTATTTGAAGCTGAAATCAAAACTCAAACATAAAGTGGACTCAGAGGTTAATTTCACTTCTGATTAATATTTATTTATTTATTTATTTTTAACCAGTGGCCAAAGATGGCTTTTACAGCTGATGGAACACCTTTAATAAATGGAAATATTCTGTATTAGAAATGTGTTTTTCTGTGTATTTCTGTTAAGTAAATGATCTCCTTCACTGCTAGGATTTATTTTTGACCCTTTGTATAACTCCAAACTCTCAGCTTTAAAAATAGCTGCTGTAAACATACTTTTACAGAGTTTTGTTGTACACACAGATTCACTGATTCTCTGTAGACGTGTCTTGTCCTTTTCTTCTTCAAATACTCAGGAAGAAAAAAGAAGTGGTCACTGAGTAAAAATAGAAACAAATAACATTTACAGCAGGCAACTCCCCCAAGTCTCATACACTAAAGTCCTAGATTTGTCAAGTCCTAACGGGGAACAAGGCATTTCTACACCAGAGAAGTGCCCTGATTTAATAAAGAACAGCTATATGAACCCACTTTTACAGCAGCTTGAGGTTATACTTAATGCAGATCATTGCAAAACATAAACAAAATTATCAAAGTTTAAGCATAATCAACATAACAGTACCAACTAGTCTACACTGGATAATAAATACATAACTAGAAACTCTGAGGGATCTGAACATGGGGCACAATGTCCAAACCCATCTGGAATTGCATAAAAAAGCATTTATGGCATTTTAATGGCTGCATCCCAGGCCTTTTGAGGTTGCTATGGGAACCATGACTGTGTGAGATGCTCACACACAAAGCAATACAACCTGACACCACGGGGAACGCTGAAATCAACCAATCAGAGAGCTGGATTTGCCCTCCTCTTTTGGACAGCGAGAGGGGAGGAGATGGTGAACTGGCTGATGGGAAATGTGTGAAATAAAACAGCTGAAGCATCATTTAATGACAGGCTCCCTTTAGACAGCAGGGATATCAAATCCATGCTGTTTGGATTCACATGAACACTGAGGGGTCTTTTGTTTTGCTCTGGGGATATTTCACATTATAACAAATAAAAGGACAATTTCAGAGTTCAGTTGACTTCATCAGAGCCCTTCAAGGGATGCAGGCCACAGACCGGAACGTTCTGGTCTCGATGCCTACGAGGAAATAATGTTAAATGTGACTAATTGTTTGTTTTAAATGTCAAACGGAGAGTCCCAGCGACTAAACAAGGTGGCGTTCAGCACCAACGCTCTGAAGGCGCAATACTTCTCTAACACGGATAATTAAGTTTGTCAGTGTGAAGGAAACAGCAAAGAACCTAAGTTTACTTTACTTCACTCTCCACACTGAACATGGTTCAATAATGTGACATCAAATTCCAACTCACAGCATCGGCAACCACCGGGAAAACAAGGCAGCTTTTTGTTTCCCAGCTGGTTTTTCTCCATCAACAGGCCAGAGGGCACCAGCAACATAACCCCTAAAGACTCAGAAACTCAGCAGGAACAGGCACAAAAGAGCCTGCTGTATTTAAAAATCACACAGAAGGAGTGCACACTGACAAACAATGATGTGTATTTTTTTTTAACTAGCATGCTACAGGCATTCCATGATGGTCCTGCCAGGATACATTAACAACCCGGCTTCCATTTGCGACACAAACTAGAAGAATGGGCCACTTTGTCTCACGCTAAGCTGCTAATGTGCTTTGCAGAACTAGCAGACAACAACTGGGATGCTAACGTGAGCGGCTACACCCTGCTAACACGCAGCCTTCTCCTCCCCACACACATTGCAGCACGACATAGGAGTTAAAGTTAGCACAAATTATATTAATCACTGTATGGCTGCTATGGTGAGGAAGCTAATAGGCTAAATTTAAGCCAGTGCAGCCAAGTCTGAGCACTGAATAATACGGTAGACCTTCTAGAATTATTCCCAGTGCCATGCAGACTAATCCTTTCTACACAGACTTCTGTGGTTTTGATCTTTTAAAGTAAAGAAATGGATTTGTAATAAAAGTCTGAGACAAAAACATGCAGCGCCTTCTAAAGCAAAGCTAACTGTATAATCCAAAAGGAACAGTGTGGTTGAAGTGTTCATTGTTCTCTTTATGCCGCCATAAATCCTACAAAAAAATCTAATTATTTTTAACCCTTTAGGAAGTTTCTCCACTCACTTTTCATAGCAGTGTGTGTTTCCTCTCTCTCTCTCTTAAATATGCCATGGAATTAAGGCAGTGTGGGCTAATTACAGGCATTCTTCACTGAATTAGTGTTCAGTGTGTGGTAAGGCTGTGCTCGCCTTTGTCTTGATCCCTAAACTGATCCCATACTTATTCCTGCAAGGTCAGAGGTCAGTTGGTTAATTAAGGGTCCGATCAGTCTTTAGATAAACTCATCTGAGCTTAATGTTCGCACTTTCTGAGGTGCAGCAGCTCTGCCTGGTACCCCTGAGCTTTGGAGGGACCCTGCTAATCTACCCACAGACAGGGGAGCAGGTTAGCCCAGCTCAACAGCGCCAAGCTGAACGGCCTTTTCATCTGAAGACTTCAGTCAAGGAAGAATGCCCGTAAGCTCTGGCAAGAGCGGAGCGCTGACTCTGGTTTGATGCATTGTACACAGGGTGAGGGTTCAGGGAGGGGGCGTCCTAAACCTCTCAAAGAGCAGCAGATTATGGAGAGTAAGTGGTGTTTGTGAAGCATGGTAAATGTTTTCAATGAGTTTACTGTATTTATGCCACACACACGCACACACACACACACGGTGTGAAGGGCATGAAACCATGAAATCTCCAAAAGTGCTGCAGATGGATTTAAACCAACAAAGATTTCTCACATTCAGATTTTGTGTTCTTAACACGAGCTCTTGGGCCACGATTAAAACTTTGATCTATGGTTGATTTAAAGCTCCCTGTTATTGTTGTGAGGGGTCCTGAATGAAAGGTTTTATAGTGGGTGGCGGGTCTCAGGACGTAAGCACCAGGACTTTTACATCATTAGTTATCAAACAGGGAGAATAGTTTTAATAGGATCTGACTCTATAGACTGTTCAGACAAAAAAACTAGATTAATTACTAACGACGTGTGTCTGCTTTTGGATAAGTTGTTGAATGTTGATACAATAAACTATTCTAATACAAAAAAAAACTAAAATGGGTCTGATACCAGGTCTTAAACCTCTCTGCAGATACAATATAAAACCTGCCGTAGTTTATTCTCTAAAGGTTGGATGCTCCATTTTCATTGATGAACAAAAAGGATTTCCAGTGGTTTTACCTTGAATGCACAAATGCAGCATTGCATATTTTCACTGGCTAGAGGTGTAAGACGTAGAGACCACCCACCTTTGTGTCTCATAGAACAGTAAAATCCAAAATGAATATAAATAGCAAACAGAGGATTTTACTCGACACATGCACGATCAACAGGAAAATGAGTATTTCCCTCAAAACAAGCAAGGAAGAAATGACTAATGTGTGATTTAGAAAATCTGACCACAAAAGCTTCCGAGTCAACAACGTGCACAAAGTTTGTTTCAAAAATAAAAGAACAGCAGCAAAAGTCCAACCAGAACGGCCCTGAAACTCTCCAACGGAGAATACCTGTTAGAAAACCCCACATAAAACAGCGTTAGACTTACCAAAAGGTCCTGTTGGAATTATACCATGAAGAAACAAAGCTCCGTACTCATACGGAAAATCTTAAAAGTCTTCTGTCCCTCAGACTGCCAGGGAGTCAAAGCCATGAAAAGATGTGAACGTAGCTGAGCAAATAGGATTAAAGATGGTTAAATCCAAATGGCTGGAGGCACAGCATGCATTAAAGAGGAATTCTCTCAGGAAAGATAATCCCCATACACGCATTTTAACACACTTCACTCACTCCCGTCTTCCCTCTCCCTTCTGTACTCACAGGCATAGTAAAAGCCCGGCTGCCCGTCTGTCTGTGCACGAGTCACAAACTCTATTAATACAGCTGGACCACTCAGACTGCAGCAGTGACGCATAGATTTTCCTGAGATGGAAACTTTACACATAAACAGCCTGCTAATTAAACACACCCACATCCCTCAGCAACTGGAGCTGCTTACCTTGAGCACCTCCATCGGCACCTGTGCAGCAGGTGGTATACTGACGGGCACGCTGACATTGATGGCGGGGCTCTGGCACGCTGAGGTTTGTGGGTAGTGAGAGGTCTGCTGTCTCTGCTGCTCGCGCCGCTCTTGCTCCTGAAGCTGCTCCCGCATGAGCTGCTGCCGCAGCAGGATGCGTGATGTCATGACCGAGGAGCTCAGCGGGGGCTTGGAGGAGATGTGCTGGTGCGACGGGCTGCTGCAGAGAGGGGGTGATGGAGAGAAGCCAGGTGAACCATCAGAGACGAGAGGAGTAGAGTAAAAGTAGACAGAGGGTAGATGGAGGTTGCGCGGGGAATGAGAGGTCAAGCAAGAAGAGAGAACAGATCAAAAGAGAAGAGATGGAATGGTTACATCACTAACGAGCAGGTCTAATAAGTTGATCCATCCTGTCAGGTAGGACATTAAACAATTCAGACATTTGAAATAACTCATTAGTTAACTCTTTTAGTTTCCTCTCAACGAGTCATTTAAGTTATAGTTTCATGAAGATAAACGAGGCTGTTCTGGTGGTTCTGGTGATCCAGAGAGTTTTTTATGTGCAGAATTCATGGCAGAAAGAGGAACAACACTAAAGATATGGCTGCTTCAGTTTTCCCACTCCCTTAAATTTAGAAGGCTACGACCCAGACAGAGTCTGAAAATAGAGGGACTGCTGAAGCAGAAGTTGTCGGGATGAAACCTTCACGGAGGGTGTGATCCGTTTGATACAACCCAGTACAACGTCTGGCCAATCCAGCTGTGCAGTAATCGCACTAATTAGCCAGAGCGGTCAGCGGCGTGTTGAGCCCTCAACATACCATAATTCTCTCCTCAGCACTGAACTCTGTCTTTGGTCTGATGCTGCACAGACCGGCGTTTGGACAAGTATATCAAAGATGGAGTCTGAAATGGTAACAAGCTGAAAACACCCTGAACTCCAGCTTAAAGCTCGGCTCAGTCTGGGTTTCTCCGTCTGACAGCTGGCTCTTGTTTTTCTAAAAAGTTCTTTTGTCCTTCGTGGAATCAGGTTTAGCGTTCGGTAGTAATTCCTCCGTCTATGTGGCTTTGTGTTTTTGTGTTTCCTTTCATCCTGAAACTTTCAAACACACGTCTCTGGCTCTAAAGTTAAAACTCTTCGTTTCCCCTTCCGCAGATGAAAGCTTTTCAGCTTTTTTTTGGCTTTAATCTGCATCAACTGTTTGAATTCGTACACATTCCAATTCTTTCACTTCCTTTCCTTTTGACTTTGGAGGGAACAGGTGGAATATTTGGAACGAGAGGTAAAACCACCACTTTTGTTGTTAAACTAGTGCAGAAAAAAGTTCTAAAATGAGATTATCCAACGAGCTACTGATTATTGATCTAAAATACAAAATTCCAAAGCTAAAATACCAGTTTACTTACTGAATTAAAACATCGCTCCTTTCCTACATCGATGTTGTTTTTGTAAACTGAATAAATTAGTCAGCTGCAGAATCAAACCAGGGACTTTTCTACATGAAGTTTGCATGTTTTCCTCATGAAGCCGTCTATTTATTTAATACCATAGTCTGTAAGCATGTTTGCTAGACCAAAAGTCAAATGCACATTACCCTCAGTAGCAGGTGTCCACATGTAAGGTTGGTTACATCGTGCACATAGAAGCAAAAACAGTTAGTTCCTGACATGCTTCAATAGTAAATGCATGTAATATTTAGGCTTTTTTGAAGTGTGTTTATGTGTAAAATAAAAAACCAAACAAACACATAATTACCTCCTGTATGATCTGAGACCAGAGAACTAAAGTTTACATCCAACAGGACAGATAAGCTAAGGGCTAGGCTGAAAAGCAGCCAAGCTCAAAGTGCACGACTGTCGTCTTAAAACAGCTCCAATGTCCAAAATGTCATTAATGTTAACCTGTAAACACATTATAATGTTGTTAATTTTACAGTTATAGTTGATTTGGCAGAAATGTTAAGAAATTCCTGCAGGAAGTGGCCCCTGAATGGTCAAGAAGTGCTACAATTAGCTTCAGCTGTGAAGGTAAATAAGGGTAAAAATGGTAGAATCAATAGTTGTTTTATGTTAAATAGCATTTAATATTATGGAGACAAACCATTCATGAGACCCAGGAATATAAAGACCACAATATCTACCACCAAAAGAGCCACAGCAGGTTGACTATGTAAAACAGTATTAGCATGAAGAATGAATAATGAGTTGGGTAAACTCAAGGAGGGTGTTTTCCTAGGTGTACTGAATCAAGGCTAATGTAATTATAATGTTAAAGGAGGAGTCAGATTTTCCTTTGGTGCAACTATTTACTCTACTGGAACATCACAGAATCACTAAACAACTCCTGAACGATAAAATGACCAAAAACCTGTTGAACGATTCAATTTTATATGAGTCAGTGTATTCAAGCCTGATTCAGTGATAAATAAGAGTTCCTTTGAGTTGAGTCCTGGTTACTGGTTAAAGCACTGTCATAAACATGGAAGCTGCATTTCATCTGTTTGAAAAAAAGTTGTTTTTAAAAAGCACTCCAACTGTATTATTAGATCAAAGCAAAGAAAAATGTTGCATTTCTATCAGGTTTTTCCAAGTCAGGGCTTCCAAAGTGCTTTCATTACCGTCCTTCACACACTGATGGTGGACACCGTCCTTCACACACTGATGGTGGACACCGTCCTTCACACACTGATGGTGGACACCGTCCTTCACACACTGATGGTGGACACCGTCCTTCACGCACTGATGGTGGACACCGTCCTTCACGCACTGATGGTGGACACCGTCCTTCACACACTGATGGTGGACACCGTCCTTCACACACTGATGGTGGACACCGTCCTTCACGCACTGATGGTGGACACCGTCCTTCACGCACTGATGGTGGACACCTTCCTTCACGCACTGATGGTGGACACCGTCCTTCACGCACTGATGGTGGACACCGTCCTTCACGCACTGATGGTGGACACCTTCCTTCACACACTGATGGTGGACACCGTCCTTCACACACTGATGGTGGACACCTTCCTTCACACACTGATGGTGGACACCGTCCTTCACACACTGATGGTGGACACCGTCCTTCACACACTGATTGGCGTTACGTTTTTATTATTAGTTTAATAAATGTTTTATTTATATTTAAAACCTCAAAGAATGACTGAATTTTCCTGTTTTCTAAGAATAGAGGCTAATTAGCTGAGATGAACTGAAAGTTGTAATGAATATCATTTTGTTTACATTTGAGTGTTGGACTGCATGAGTCACCCAGAACAACTTTAGAGAGCAAAACTTATCCTGGTGTCAGTGTTTTGTGGCTTTTGGTCCAATTCTAAAACACTGAAACACACAAAAAGCTTTTTTGTCACATTCGTGTGTGTGTGTGTGTGTCTCATGTTTGTGTGCATCTGGCAAAAGGGGAGGTAAAAACAATGGCTGTACAGTGTTGGAGAGCCCCGCCCACCTCCACTCATGATTTGTGCTCTCTATTCTACTCCATCATGTCCACCATCAGTCAGACAGGCAGGCCTGAGTCTTTGATGCAGGATTTAACGACTGACATATGGCAACCAGAGAGGGACACTAAGTAGATCTGCATGCAAATGGACTGACACAGGTCTGGTGTGAGTCAAAGCACAACATCCTAAAAGAAAAAAGGATGTGTAAGCAGCCACATGGCATTGCAAACATATTATCAAATGACCCTAATATTTCTGTCTACCGGTATTATTACCTAAACCTAAAATGTAAGTCATCAATCCAAAACTTGTTGCTAACATTGGTTTGAAAATTTTGCACAACATTCATAGAAAGAAGTCCTCTAGAGTTCCAGCTGTGTTTAGTTCCCACACTCTGTCCTTTTGCACACACACACACACTCACACACACACACTTGGATTTCAAAGTCATGCCTCATTGCCTCGCGGCCGTATCAGAGATGCTGAGGTGCCATACTCACAGACAGTCAAATGAGCAGGGTCTAAACACTTGCACTCCAGCAGCCTCCATGTTTGTTTGTTTTCCCTGAAGGTGCACCACCCGCCCTTGGAGAGCAGTGAAAGTCATGCTGGTGGTGCAGCACTGAAAGTGTGTCAGAGGGGGGAGGCTCCAGGGCCCGGCCTGGAATCTCCAATCGCCTCTCAGAGTCCGAGGCAGAGACCCAGCCCCGCCCAGAGCAACAGCAGAGCAGAGGACAGGGCAGAGCCCGGCGTCCATCAGCACGCCGTGTGACAGCACACGGATACGGTTTCACCCGGAGACATGTGTCGACACGTGTTGGGCCACAACTCAGTAGTAGTCGCTGTCCTGAGAAAACCTGATATGTCCAAACAGGCAAGAGGAATAAAATGTTTGTTTATACTTGTGATGAAGCTCATCAATCAGTTATCAAATGTCCCTCCAATAAAAATCTCTTAGATTAAACACATGTTTTATCTTAAATTTAAGGAGTTTTCATTTAAAAGCACTAAATGAATCGCTGCATGGTTAGAAAATCTGAGTAAGGTTTAAAAACAACAGATCACTGCCGTGAGCTTGAATATCTTAACAAAGAACTAAAATTCTCACCTTTGCTTCCACTTGGGGCTGATTTTAACCTCGTAGCTCAGCGCACTTCCTCCATCTATTTCTGTTTCCCGTTGGAATTCAGTCTCTTATTGGATATAGAGAGGGAGTGTGGTGGGATCGTGTGGTAATACAACAACTTATAAATACTTGTCTATAAAGGGAATGCAGGACAAGAACAGTGTGAACGGTGTGAAAGGACAAACTGGTGACATCTTAAATTAGAAGGCTGCCAAGAAACTCTACTGCTAAATCCTGCAGCCTGAGAGCTTGTGATGATTCTGTTTCCTGTTCTTCACACAAACACAAGCCACTGGCCGCTGATGTCTTTTACTGTTTTCTCAGGGAGAAAGGAGAATTTATATAAAAATGTTTAAAAAATTAAAGCTGATAAAGATTTCAAGGAGATATGTATTTTATTTGTGGCTCTTCCAGAAACTGGTTGGTTTAACGGAAACTCTCTGGATCTTTGTCCTGTAATTCGGTTTTCAGTTCCTCTTCCTTGTTTTCAGCTGGATGGCCGACCCCAACTCCCTCTCCTGCTCCTCTTTGCTCCCATTTGCACATTAATGTTAAGGCAAGAACAACACGTGAGGACAGTCAAGAGGAGGAGGACGTAAAACAGACTGAGTGCAATGAGTTTGTTTAAAGAAAAAGTACTGACACAACAAAGAGGCTTTGTTTGTTTGATTTGTCTTCAGGTTTTAGTTGAGAAGGCAAAACCCATTCTTTAACAGACTACAGTACACACTGCTTGGTTTTAATGAAAATAAATGACCCAGTTGTTTCCATTAATGGGGACATACTATGCAAATGTCACTTTTTGCATCCCTGTGTCTCTACCGCCTCTATAAATACTCCAAACGCAAATTAAAACCGTCCATGTAAGATTCTGGTTTCAGGAATTATATGTTTTTATAAGACATTATTAAAAATCCAAAACCAGGGTCTTGGACCAGAAAAGGAAGGTGGGACAAGGTCGTGCCCCAAAGTGGAGTTTAAATATCTGGGGTCTTGTTCAAGAATGAGGTCGTTGTTAGGGATGAGCGAGTATCTGTATCTGTTCAACCATCTAAATTATCTGTATCTGTACTCAGAGTGGGTGGGGCCTAAACCGGAAACGGGCATGGTTCAGCCGGAAGTGGGTGTGGTTTAGCTCTGTACATTATTTTAAGTCTGAAATTGATATGGATTGATCACAAGTTGCTATATGTATTGTTTATTTGAAAACTATTTACAGATCAGCCTCAGAATTGAGATTCAGTGTTTTTGATCACAATAGTAAAGGAACTATTACAGAACAAATTTTTCAATAAACTCAGAACATGAATACTAAAGTGCATGAATGAATATAACTGAACTCATGCTAGAATAAGACACAACTTTTTAATTTTAATTTTTTTTTATTTTATGATCAAACAATTTTTTTCTAAAGTTCTTGGCATTTTTTCCCCACACAAAGTTAAACAAAACAATGTTGATTAAGGTGTGTGTGTGTGTGTGTGTGCGTGTCTGTGTGAGAGAGGGAGAGAGAGGTTTTTCTACTGACCAAATAGCCCTGAGAGAGAGAGAGAGAGAGAGAGAGAGAGAGAGAGAGAGAGAGAGAGAGAGAGAGAGAGAGAGAGAGAGAGAGAGAGAGAGAGAGAGAGAGAGAGAGAGAGAGAAAGCGAGAGAGACCAACGCGATACGAGCCGTTTTCAGCTCTCTTGTCAAATGCACCGCTATGAAACAAGTAACTTTAAATGTTACACAAACTGAAAAAGAGGCGAGCTGAAGAAGGGAGTACAGATTGCTGAAGCAATGTGACGAGAGAGAGCTGCACAGAGGCCTCAGTCACTGTCGTGTGTGAGCGGAGCAGCACAGCTGCCTCCCGGCGCTGCAGAGATGGTTCTGTCTGTAGGGAGGGGCGGGCGCTCTGACTGGCCAATCACAGAGTGTAAAGACAGTCAGTTACCCAATGAGGATTCTTCTTCCACCCGAACACAGATAATCATGAATTTTACGCGTTTAATATTCGTACTCGTCAAAAATGCATTATCCGTACCGGATACTCGTCTGAAACGAGTATCCGGCTCATCCCTAGTCATTGTACTGGTCTGTCGTGGTGAGGAGAGGGCTGAGTCGAAAGGCAACACTCTCGACTGGTCAATCATCTACTGTATGTCCCAATGCCTCCTGGACGCCTCCCTGGTGAGGTTTTCCAGGCACGTCCAACCAGGAGGAGACCTAAAGGAAGACCCAGGACACGCTGGAGGGACTATGTCTCTCTGCTGGCAAGGGAACGCCTTGGGATTCCCCCGAAAGAGCTGGTCCAAGTGGCTGGGGAGAGGGAAGTCTGGGCCTCTCTGCTTAGGCTGCTGCCCCCGTGACTTGACCCCGGATAATGGATGGATGGATGGATGAGAATAAGGAAAACTAGCACCCCCCCTCACCTGTCTATGCTTAGTGAGACTTCTGCTCTGGAGGAGCAGTGGCTCCTGACCTAATATTAGCCAACCAGGGGATGGGTGGGCGTGGCCAGCAAGAGTTTTTTTGCATTAAAGTGACAGAACCCTGAAACAGCTCGTTCTGGAAGGTTCTGAAAGTGTCAAGAACAGAACTGGTGAAATCTCTTCATGTGAGAGGGCTTTAGTGTGAAGAACGTCATGAACATGTTTTCTAACCTTGTTTTATTTTTAGATTAATGATGCAACATGCACCATCAGGAACAACGTGATGTAAACAATAAACCGCTCAAACAAAAGGTTTATACTTTTACTGAAACATTTGAGAAACATTTCAAAGTTATATTTTCTGCCTACCTACATGTTATCAGCGGTGGTTCTGCTCCTTGTTTAATGTGGGTTCTGTCATCGCCACCACAACAGCAACACAATGTCCCGTTAACTCATTTTCCAACTTCCTTCTTCTCAGTTTCTGGAGGGCCACTTCTCTTTAGGAGTGAGTGTGATAAAAGCAGTGATGTGTTGGGACATGTCTCATGTTCTGTCACTAAAGACAGTCTTGTTGTTGATAAATCAGGCTGTGCATCTGTAACGGTTTTAACAAGCTGTGCAGTCCTCATGGCTGAGTTTCCTGCAGTACTTTTTCTAAAGGGTGGGCGTTTCTAAAGGCTCCTTTCCACTGGACGTGAAAGCGTCGCAAAACAGCCGCGAAACGTACTTTGCGGCAATTAGCCGTCATTATACACACATATTTAAATTTTTTTATTACCAAATTTACTGACATGGGAAAAACAATATCGGAGTCAGAGATTTTGATAACAATCAATTTTCGATTTATTGCCCAGCCCTATATTATAACCAGCACATTTTGGATGATTAGCTACTAGATTTTGAAGAATTGCAGCTTTACGTTCTGTCATGTGAAAACTAACATTAGCATTATACATAAATACTAATTAGAAGAAGAGGGCATCTTAGGATAAATCAAAGATGAACAGCATTTGTAGTTCTAGTCCAAAGGCTTTACCCTGCAGCTACAGTTTCCTAAGTAGCATAAACATCTGAAACAAGAATACAACCAAAGAGACAGTCCAGGAAAAACCTTGAGTAGGCTCAACTTTTTAAGGAAGTAATGTTTCACTGCAGCAGTTTCCAGTACTCCCCATGGGCAGACAGCGATCACAAGCAAATGCAAAAACAACAACAACAAAAGTCCTGGAGTTACATCAGTGAGGAAATGGAAAGTACTTCAGACAGAGGAGAGGCCGCGCCTGCAGGACACACCGTTCAGGAAGTGTTTTACTTCAGACACAACATCTGTCCGTGTCACTCAGCTCCGCGCTCTTCCTCAGATCCTGATAAACTCTCCGGCCTGCCTGGCATCCGTCTGGTGTTCCTCATGGGAACAAGCTGCTCCCAATACCAACTTTCATAACCTTTCACTTCTGACTCTCAACTCTGTCTGACGAACTGTTTTGACTATCTTAAAATACTCCAAATATTCTGAAAAATGTTTTCCAATATCTAGACACCAAGGAACAACCATTTAGCCATTCTGCAACATTCTACTACACCTGTACAAAACCTGAACACCAACAAAAATCTGATCCTCAGCCATCATTATTGAAACTGGAAGAAATCTGTAAAATGCATGCTTCTTGGTTTTATTGCATGTGTTTTTATAATTGTTGTCTTCCTGTCAGGTCTTTGTTAGAGAGGAGAGGCACTGATGAAAACACTGATGTGATTATCTACTTTATAAACACTGATAAAGTCAAACGTAACATGATGTGTTGCTTTGTGAGATGTTTATTGTTTTAGGACAGGTTCTACTGAAGAGTTTTTTAATTCAACAGAGCTGAGGCCTCATTTATGAGGCTTGTTTACGCACAAAATGGGATCTGAAAAACTGCCTAAGAGTGATCTTCCACGCAAACTTTGTGATTTGTAAAGCAGCTTTGAGTGTATTTTGGACCTGGCGTAAGTACATTTTGGAGATGGGGAGACTGGCCCTGCAGCCCATGAGATGGTGGAATAAAGCCGCATTCCAGCGGGAATTTGCCATCAGGCAGGCTGACATTTTGTTTGATACAATGACAAATATGTCATTTCCTGTCTAAAACCCATTTGGGTAAAATGAAAGGTTTTCATTTTTAGATCAGGATCATCTCAGCGTTTTCTGAGCACCATAATCTGGTGTTTTGGACAGCATCTATGATCATTACCATCTTCCTCCTTGCCTCCATCTGACCACTTCGTTTTTATGTTGGTTTTTTTTATGTCCGCCGTGATGGTTCCTCAGGTTCCTCTACAACAATGCGGTACTGCTGGAAATCTGGGTAATCTGTGCGTTTTCCGTGCTCAGCCGACTGTTTTTTTTGGACCTGATCTTTGGCGGTCCGCTTCGTGCAAAATCGACCCAACACACCCACTACTGACTGATTGGTTGGCTGACGTTCATGCCTACCTATAGAGGGAGCCTCTGATTGGCGGGTAGAGTCAGCCAGCAGCATCTTCCCGCATGCGTGATTCATAATCAGTCTGGATGCAGTGGGGCAAACACCTTCTCTGACTGCAGCTCGAAACCGCCGCTCCAGTGTGAGGACTGACTGCTGTGAGAGGAGCCCACGGCAGCACCGCTGCTCAGTGAAAGAGTAGAAAGCTGTGTGCTTCATATCAGAGTCTCCAAAAGCAACACTGCTCACGGCCATCTTTGTTTACTAACTTGAGAACAACATGGACTTCTCTGTGTGTCTTTTGCCCCGCCCACATGAACTGAGACATCCACGCTCCTGAGAAGGCTATGTGAACAAAACCTAGCCATGCAGGGGTGGGCTGAAGCTACCAAGACCGGACCAGGCCAGGCCAGATGTGAAAACACCATAAAATGCTAACCCTAACTCTACGTCATGCGCAGAAGTGCCTCGATTGCAGTCTTGGTTGCCATGGCTACCCGTGAAATGCCACTGATGAGTCAGCTAATTTATATGCAGAGTAAATGGTAAATGGCCTGTATTTGTATAGCGCCTTCTAGGGTTCTACAACCCCCCAAGGCGCTTCACAACACAGTCATCCACCCATTCACACGCCGGTGGTGATGAGCTACATTGTAGCCACAGCTGCCTTGGGACGCACTGATGGAGGAGAGGCTGCTGTACACAGGATCCACAGGTCACCCCGACCACCAGTAGAAGGCAAGGTGGGTTAAGTGTTTTGCCCAAGGACACAACAGCAGCATTCTCTGCCGGGAGCCGGGATCGATCCTACAACCCTCTGATTACTGGACACAGTAAAACAACAAAAGGTCAGCTTTGTTAATGCCACAATTACATAAATCAGAATTATTTAATTTGAAAATCATGAAGGCAAAATGTTGATATTTATTTTAAGAGCATGACTCTGGCTACGTCACTCCTAATCAAGTTCATGTAAAGAAGCCATGTGTCAACCCGGTTTAGTGCAGAAACGTTATTGCTATTGCCGAGCATAGCTTAAACACAACTAGTTTCACTGAAGCCTGCTATGCATCAGTGATGGATGATGGTGCCGTCTGAGGGTGTAACCCCAGTTATGTCTGTTGCAGGAACCTGGAGATGTTTCCTACACTCCTCTTGTGCAAATAAATGGTTGTGATGAGAGCAAAACAGACACAGAAACCAAAAGTTGGTTTTCTAAACAGATGATACGGGTACAGCAGCTGAGGGAAGCATGTGAGTGCAAACCAACACAATCCACACAAACCAGCCATGGAAGCAAAGCTCAATATAACAGGGGCAGTAGCTGAGTGTATTTGGGAAATACAATTTTTACATTCAAAGATTAACACCAATAGACTCAGCAGTCCAACAATGACTGGTTGTGTACAGCGAAGAGTAGACAATCAACAGAAAGATCATCAATACGATGCTTGCATGGGACTGAGTTTCTTAGGAAGATTACGCAAAACCTAGCAAGCTGAATTTCCTGAAGCGTAATGGAGAAGTGGAGCATTAGTGAAGAAGGAAGTCTGGGTCATGCATTAACAACAGCATGACATCATTAAATGAACCAGTGAAACCTTTAAAGGGATTTATGGGAATCAACACGACAATCAAAGTTAGCCGGGAGGTGGCTAATGTAGGAATTGTCACCAGTTGTAACGACCACTAGGAAATACAGACTTAAGATACATTTGGGAATTTAAAGTTGGACTCATGTTAAATTGGTACAAATTCCAGTGAATATGAGCGTAAGGCACTTCAACCAGATTTTTCTACTGCAGATGATAGATTATGATTTATTTGGATTTGCAGATTTATTTTTGTTTAAAATGAATTTAAAAAAAATCTCTAGAACCTTTTCTGTAGTTGTTATGTTACTAGTCTGGACTCAACACCCATGAATTTATACCAGAATCTCATTGAAAATAAAGGGTTGGTGTTACAGTTAGAAAACATAATTCATGCCACTAAAACTTTAGTTTTTAGTTTGATTAGGGCTGCAACTTACTCCCTCAGATGTAACACTTCCACTGCTAAAATTATAACGCTTATTTACACTGCATGGAGATGAATTCCCTGCCTATCCCACATCTATATTTAGATTAACAGTCTTGCACGTTGTCTGCAGTTCGTCTGATATAAAAACACCAAAATAAATAAATAAAACATCTGTGAAAGCTGAGATGGCATTTTGTCACACCCAGGATTTCTGATTTAGAAACAGCTGAGGCAGCTATTGATGGGACTTATTATTTCCATCGTGTGCAAGAACCTCTCAGTCATCGTGACTAATCATTCTGATGGGTCATCTGCATGTGATGGCAAGAGGAAGTGGGACGCCTTGGTTCCAGAGGAAGATCCAGGCAACTTCACGTGTTTAAAATGCTATGCGATGCAGTCCAGAGGTGCTCCAGTGCAGCCTGCAGCAGCACAGCGTGGCCCAGACTCAGCCATGCATGTGTAACACACTAATGACATTTCACTAATGAAGTGATTGAACACGTTCGTTTTTAAAAATGCAGAACTGGGTTAAAGGTTACAGCTGTTCTAAACGAAGAGTGTTTCCCTCCCTCCATACTGGTATCCTGACTGGGATTAAACACAATAAGATAAAATGCAAATATGGAGAAGCAGAGGAGGGAAATTAGGAGAAAAATCTGCTCAGTCAGGAGACTGTGGTGCTCTGTTCTCTGAATGTCTCACCCAAACAATGAGGCTACGCTTACGCCAAAAATGCTGCCACAAGACACAAGGACACCAGATTAATACACACGGTAGTTAGAACTCACACTTAGGTCCAAACTCACAAGAGCTGTGTCATTAAATGTGATTTTACTGAATCAGAAATCACATAATGTTGCTACGTTTAGCACACGTTTTATAGCAGAACACATCTAGGACTAGACAACTCACTGTCAGGCAAGCCTTCTTTACCTTAAAGAACGGCGGCTAAGCGTTTGCTAAGAAAAGAGAAGCACGGAGATGATCTGTGGTGATCTGCTGAGTGGACAGAACCAGAACAACCGTCTACTGTTTTTCTTTTTGCAGCACAGAGGCTTTAGAAAGTGGTACCGATTTTCTCATCTAGGTCTCGTTAAGAAAGCAAATGAGATAAATATGTAAACTCAGCAGGCAGCTAATTGTTAACTTCACCAGCTCCGGTGGCCTAGTGGTAGAGTGTCCGCCCCGGGACAGGGGGATCAGGGTTCGAATCCCGGTCGGGTCATACCAAAGACTTTGAAAAATGGGACCCAATGCCTCCTCGCTTGACACTCAGCACTACGGGGTTGGATTGGGGGGTTAAACCACCAAATAGTTCCCGAGCGCGGCCACAGCTGCAGCTCACCGCTCCCCACCACGGGGATGGGTCAAATGCAGAGATGTAATTTCACCAGTGTGTGATGAATACTTGGGACTTTAACTTTAACTTCTATTAGCATTTGAATATTACACTTATAGTATAGATCTGCCTTGCCTGGTCAGACCATTTAGTGTTCACCAATGCTTTTGAATCCAATCAACAGAATCACAACAACAGTCTTGAACGCGACTAAAGATTGCTAGACTGCAGATGGTACAAAATGCAACTGCAAGGTTCATTTATGGGGTGAAAAAATGGGAGCATATCTCCTGCTTTGAATGCACTACGTGGCTGCTGGTGAAATATTGCATTGAAATGAAAATCTTTGTTTATGTTTTCCAATCACTTGCAGGATTAACGCCACCATATCTTTCTGAGCTCTTAATAAGGTATGTTCCAAAAAGACCTCTCCGCTCTGCAGATTGTGATTTATTGGTTGAGCCTAGGTTTAACCATAGGTCCCGGCCGGGGCGAGCGAGCATTTGCAATCTGGGCCCCAAGACTTTGGAATAAACTACCTCTAGATATCAGACGCTCATCTAATGTTAGAAGTTTTAAAGCTAAACTCAAGCAGTATTTTACATCTATTTAACTACTTGGCAGTTTTACTTATTCTTTTATTATCTAAAACCCTGGAACGTTTCTATTTTTACTATTTTAGGTGTTATTTGTTTGATCTTACTTTTTTTAATGTGTATTTGATTGATTTGGGCAGTTTCATGGTTTTTATTGTTGCTTTTATTTTTAATATATGTGTTATATTACTTTATCATGTATTGCACCTTGGGCAGCCTTGATCGGTTGTAGTATGGTGCGTTATAAATAAATAAATGAAATGAAATAAATAAAGATGCACCGATCCTGGTTATGTCTGATTTCTGTACAGCTAGGAACCACCAATACTGATTCATCTACAATTAATAAAGTACTTTTTAAAACTAATTTCTGAATAAACTAAAATGATGGTTTTAGAAGTAAAGACTTCCACTTGAAGGATTTGTTGATGAAATGGCATTTATTTACTTTCATTTTAAACATAGTACAATTGAATTTAGTTTAACTTGTGTAGGATGAAGGGAAAAAACATTAAAGACGAGTGAAAGCTGTGCAACAAATAAAAACAAAAAAAAAAAAACAAAGTTATCAGTGAAAGGCAGGTTAAAATGACTTATAGCTATAAATTAAAACTCATCAAAAGTGAACAGACAGACCAGTGGATTTATTTTATTGCTGCTTTGAAATGGTGCATTTATGGAAAGGAAAAAAAGAGTTTTGATAATCGAGTTGGCTGATCACCAATTGAGTCAATTATGTTGAATTTTCTTGATCGCCACTGTTGGTTCAGCTCTAAAAAAACATGTAAACAACAAACCAACATAAACAGCTAACACAACATCTGGAGGCATAATGGAACACATTGTCTCAATTTTGGATCATCCAATAATAATAAAGATCAGCTTACTGGAGACAGGCCAATCCAAAACTCACCAATCAATTTCAGCCCATCAATAAACCATTAATATGCGTTCAATCACGCCTACCCCTAACCCTAGCAAATAAAGACACAGAGACGTTTTTATTTTCAGAAATGGAATTTTCAATTTAATTAAAAAAAACGTATAACTTTTTTTTTTATTAATTATAACTTTCATGTGACTTGGTATCAGCCCCAGAAAGCAGAATTGATGCACCTCTAAGCCCGCTGTTTCTCTTGTAGGCCTATATGTTTGCATCCTTTGGTCAGCCTTGTTTTTTTAAGTGCTTTTTAAATAAAGTTCTATTTTGTATCCATTTCCTACTGCTGTCCTTCCCATCATGTAATAAATCATGGTGAATATTAGTTTTAGTTTACATTTCACTGGATTTCTGGAGGTCTGGTTCCTGACACACGCTGGGATCCTGACCTTCTGACCTTCTGGACATTGTTTAATAGGTCAAAACTAGTCATCCTGGTTCTGTAGATCATTCCTGTCCAACACCACTGCTGTTAAATCATAGAGATTTATGGCTGATGATTAATTTTAGTGATGAAACTAACTTTAACCCAACGCATCCAGCATCTTCTGACCACAGACACATCCTCGGGCCATTTTCAGTTGATATTTGACCTAAACACAAGTCTCATTCTGTTAGAAGAGTATCAAATAACAAGAAGCGAGGCAGAGCAGCATCACCAACCCCTGACCTGTCTGCTCCTCCACAAGCTAATATTTGAAGTTGCTGTTGACAAGACAACACCCAAAGTGTTACATAACATAGCCTGCAGCAGGAGTGAGGAGCACCTCCAGCTGCCTGTCAGCGGCTCCATCACACCGGCCGGGACCGGGGTGGAGGGGGAGCCACAACACTCCGCTAATTATCACCCAAACACCAAAACCCGCCGCAGCCTGGGAAATAACTGTCTGCGGAGCAGAAATACAACTGACCTGCTGCTGCTGTTCAGGGGCTGACTCTTCAACTCGTAGTAGGTCTTAGGCTCCTCTTGGAAATCCTCTCCGACCTCGAAGTCGGGAACTATTCCCGATTCTGAATGCATATTCCTCCGCTCGTGTCAGCCCGGTTCGGTCAGATAACAACACCGAATAACAGAAGCAGCGGGACCGGACGGTGTTTGTGTCGCTGAAGTTCGCTGAGTAGCGACCGACTGTCAACGCCAGCTGAGCCGGAGCCGTGTAGTCCTGAAGGGCAGCGAGCACGCGGCGCATGCTGGGCTGCTGCGCGCGCGACAACTACAAAGACCAGCATGCATCTGGGCTGTCAGTGTCAGCAGGGTTTTGATTGGCTGCTGCACCCGGAGGGATTTCCACCAGTTCTCTTAATTAAATATCAGGAATAAATAATTATTCAGTGTGAATATCCTAATAATTATAATAATTATACAGGTAATGAATTTAATTAACACGAATGATACAGAACGTGAGCTCTCTGCAACACTGCATCAAACTACATTCACAAGATGTTTACAATCTGAGCCTGTCAACGCATCTGAGACGTTATATGTAATTTGTATAAATAAAGAAAATCAACATTTAAAGAAATGTAAAACCATCTGCCAGTGGTTCATTAGGGTCACCATGGTAATCATACATTTTTTCTCCTACTCTTTGCCAATAACCGAATGAGATGCAGACAGAAACACAGCCTGAAATAGAAGCCTCAGACAAACTGTTGTGGTGAAAGAAAATTAAAAGTCGTAATGACACGTTCCTTGAACTGTGAGCAGCAGAATGCTCAGATGGTCCCACGTGTGATAGGTTATGTTTCTGCAGTGTCTATGGTAACTTGACTGTGAACTTCCTGCACTTTATGGGGATCTGTGAGAAATATTTCTGTGGGAGAAAGAAAACATCTTCATGCTTGTAATGCGTATGTGCTCTAAAACGTTGTGAGAGGATGAATTATTTTTCTTCAAAATATTTGAAAATTTCAGACAGTACAAAAATTAGTGTGATGTCATCAATTATCACTCACACCTAGGAACAATTTAAAGCCTCCAATCAGCCTGACATCCATGTTTTTGCTCCATGGGTGCTCCACACATGCCGCTTCACCATGTAGTCCCAGGCCTGTTGATGGGGGGAACAAACGGGTCAGTTGTCCCTGGACCGAGGTAGGACGAGGGCCCAGAAGAGGAAGGGGCCCATCTAATATTATCTCTGTCAGCTGGGCTGTGCAGCCCCATTCCTGCTTTATGTGGACTCCAAAAATCACAAAACCTGACCCTTTAAAGCCTGAATATAACACAATAGTAATACAAATATATAGTTTTTTGTTTGCTAATGTTAATATAACAAATAAAGCAGCATATTTTACTTTTTGATGTAATAAATCAATATAACAGTAATGAAGAAGTAAAATTGGCTCTTGGCTCCTGTAGACCCTCCACCAGGGGGCAGTAGATGTGCATGGAACTGGCAGGTTTGTGATAAGGGTACTAATCCTAATCTGAATGCTTTAAATCCACAAATGGTCAATGTGAATTGTATGTATTGAACACTTTGCAAGGGGTTAAACTGTGATCATGTGAAAACTGTAACGTCTATTAAAATATCAGTTCTCTGAAGTAAAGACACGTTTAAACTTTGATTGATGTTTGTTCTGTGACGTTTACCTGAGCAAACCACCGAAAAAGGTGAGGTTTTCTCAGCTGTTTCAACTTTATGCTGTTTTCTTCAACATGCCGCTGTATTTCACATTTTTTGTTTACATCATACTTGAATATTAAATGATAAATGACCTGCACTTGTATCAGACTCAGAGGACTCCAAAGCTCTTTACACTACAGTGAATCATCCACGCATTCACACGCTGGTGGTGATGGTAAATGGCCTGTATTTGATATAGCACCTTCCAGAGTCCTAGAACCCCCCAAGGCACTTCACAACAAAAGCAGTCATTCACCCATTCACGCACACATTCACACCATGATGGTGATGAGCTACAATACAGCCACAGCTGCCCTGGGGTGCACTGACAGAGGCGAGTCTGGGGAGTACAGGTACTACCAGTTCCTCTGACCACCACCAACAGGCACGGTGGGTTAAGTGTCTTGCCCAAGGACACAACAGCAGAATTCTCTGCCAGGAGCCAAAACAAAGGGCCAGGGTATATATATATATATATATGTGTATGTGTGTGTGCGCGCGTGTGTGTGTGTGTGTGTGTGTGTGTGTGTGTGTGTGTGTGTGTGTGTGTGTGTGTGTGTGTGTGTCTTAGTGTATGTGTGTGTGTGCGTGCGTGTGCGTGTGTGGGTGTGTGTGTGTGTATGTGTGTGTGTGTGTGTGTGTGTGTGTGTGTGTGTGTGTGTGTGTGTGTGTGTGTGTGTGTGTGTGTGTGCTTAGTAATGCATTTCATAATATGGTTAAGCAGTTGTTAATGCTTTTTTAATAGTTTATTAATGCTTAATAATGCACTAAGTAACGTTAATAAAGGGACCCTTACTGTAAAGTGAAAGAAGGAGAACTGAATGCTTTTGCATTTCGCCCATGGGGCTGTGATAAGTGTTACACTAACTGCATGTGAGGTCAGGTGTGATAAATACCACGTTGAGGAGGTTAAACAGCTTTTACACATGTGTGTAAACTGATACAGAAGACTATTGCATATTCAGAAGGCTGAACCAGCTGCTGAGGATGTCTCATAATCTTCTGCTGTTAAAAGGATTAAACATGACATCATAAGGACAACCTGAGGACTGTGCATTTGTTTAAGGAATGTCCCAAAGACTCATTTTCCAAAACAACATAAATCACTAAGAAAATGTCACATTGGCTGCACTTAGTCTCGCAGTTAAATGAAAATATGTCCAGTGTCACTTTAAATCACTTGGAAAGTCTGCTGACCTTCATGTGTCCAGGTTTCTTTTTGTCCTCTGGACGGAGACAGTGGAATCCGTTTGTCTCCTAGAAAACCGCTCAGGCTGTCTGAAACAAAGTTATTGGTCCTCCCAGCTGGACTCTTGTCCTCCACCAGGAGGCAGCACAGCGCTGGAGAAATGCTGGCTGAAAGGGCAGCATGGAAATTTAGTGGAAGTTTAATATTTGCATTCTCATCCTGCAGAACTGGTTTGAAGTTTGTGTTTTACTGATGCAAACTGAAAAGCGAAGCCCTGGAAATGAAAAACAAAGCTCTGAGTGAGATGATTCAAACTGAACAGAGACATGCACGGGGAGAAATCTTTGTTGTCTGAGCAGCAGCCTAGAGACAAAAGCAGAGACAGCTCAGTGTCAGAGATGAGACATAAGAGCTGCAGAGCAGACACACACACACACACACACACACACACACACACACACACACACACACACACACACACACACACACACACACACACACACACACACACACACACATTTTTGGAGTGTTGTTGTTGGGTGAATAGATGCTCTGATTATTCCGAGCCCCCCAGCTGTGAGGGAGCCCCAGAGTTCACAAAGCCCTTTGTGATTCCTCGAGTGAGTATAGTATGTAAATATTTCTGACATGAGTTCAGATCTGTCTTCCAAACACAGGCTGACACAAAACCACCTTAAACAGTAAGAAGGGAATTAAAATGCTGATCTGGTGAATCCATAGTAAGTTACTCTACATACTGAGACGCTGCAGCACATCTGGCTGCTGCTGCCCAAAAGCCTAATTTTAGACATTTTATCTTAATTTTAGTCTAAAAAGAAAATAAATTCTTCTCTAGAAAATAAGGTAAATATTCTTACTGTAAATATGATCCAAATGTTCTTGTTTTGGATAAAAGAAATCTGCCAATGGGTAAGCAAAAGTTGCTTGGCCAGACATCCTAAAACTAGCAAATAAACCTAAAATTAGACTCTTTTCTTCTTATTTTAAATAATGTGATTTTTCTAGAGAATAATTTATTTTCTCTTTTTAAAAAAATAAGATAAAATGTCTAAAAATGAGGCTTTTATACTTTCCAAGGGAAAGATTTTCATCTACATTCTATGTGTTTCAAATTTGAAAAAGTTGCTCATCTTAGTTGGTCAGAATATCACAAAGGCATCACCATTCATTAAATGTTATTTCTTTCAATGTAAGCAGCTAAATGTTGATATGTTGCATTTATGAAATGCAACATATCAACATGAAGTAACACACGCAGTGCAGCTGAATGCGCCAAACATCCCATTTAGGCGACTATATTTACTGTCATTTGGCAGAATTAAGCAAAAACAATATGAATGTCAGCCTTCCCCTATTGGAGAGTATTATACTGGTCAGAGTGCAACGGCAAAGTAAGGCCCTGCCACCTGTTTACACAGCCATGTGTAGATTATGATTACAGGCTGCAACAGCCAGAGCAAACAGTGGCTGCTAACAACGGAGCGTGACATGGAGCACAGAGAAATGGTTCTGCTCAGGTGTGTGAACAAATGTTCACCTTTACATTTTCAGTCAGCGTTTCATTAGATAACGAGAGGTCAGTGACCTTTGAACAGGATTCAGGAGGTAAAATAAGATCCTGGAGCATCTCCAGAGACGTGTCTGCTGCACCGTAACATTAATCTATGAATTTCACTGATTATAGTTCAGTACCTGATGCTTCAGCTGTTATTTGATTGTTCAAAGGCTCAAAAATGAAATGAAAGGATTCACCTTTGATTGCAGACCCGTCGATCTAACGTGCTGAGAGGCGAAGGGGAGAAATGATCTGACCCTAGAGGACAGCACTTGCTCTGGAACCAATTTCACAAGATGAAGCCCCAAAACACACCTCCATGATGTCTCAGCAAGTTCAGACTGACCAAGTTCACAAGTCCGGTTCAGGTTCTGTATTTCCTAAATTAATCTCTGTTTCCATGGAGAGCTTCCTGAGTCCAGCCTTTTGAACAGTGTGTGTGTGTGTGTGTGTGTATGTCTTAGTGTATGTGTGTGTGTGCGTGCATGTGCGTGCATGCGTGCGTGTGTGTGTATGTCTTAGTGTATGTGTGTGTGTGCGTGCATGTGTGTGTGTGTGCATGTGCGTGCATGCGTGCGTGTGTGTGTATGTGTATGCATGTATGTCTTAGTGTATGTGTGTACGTGCGTGCGTGCGTGTGTGTATGCATGTATGTCTTAGTATGTATGTGTGTGTGTGTGCGTGCGTGTGTGTATGTGTATGCATGTATGTCTTAGTGTATGTGTGTACGTGCGTGCGTGTGTGTATGCATGTATGTCTTAGTGTATGTGTGTGTGCGTGTATGTGTGTGCGTGCATGTGTGTGTATGTGGGTGTGTGTGTATGCATGTGCTTTAGATGAAACACATTTTCTTACTCTTGTTTATAATTAGTTCAGCTCACATTATTTCTATTGTTTTCATGAATTGTGGTTGTGTGTAAATGGAAGCTGCACAACTGTGCATAAAAAAATACAAATCATGCTTCTCAGATTACGCTGTTTGCTGCAAGCTGCAGCTGTACAGCCTGTTTACTGTAAAGCTGGGTTCCTGGTTGATTCAGTTCTGGAGCTTTGTGACTTATTTTTGTTTTAGTCAATAAAACCTTCTTTGTTTCATCACCTGTCTGTCTCCTGACTGTCAGCCTGAGTCCTTATTTGCTCCAGATCACAGCAGAAAATGTCAGAACCAGGAGAACATAGCACACCCTGGAGCTTTGTAATTCTGCTGCTGATGAAAAACGGGTCTGATGTTGGTTGTTTTGTGTATGTGCATGAATTAAAATACAGTTTATTTTGAGGAAAAAATCAAATTCCTAATGGGGGCAAAGAGGGAATTCTGCAGTCATTTTTGTGTTTGGAGCAGACTCACCAGACAGATGGTTTAGGGGGATCTTAATGAGATACACAAATGATGTCACAAATCCAAGTGCAGTGAGCCGTGGGGAGGGGGGGGGGGTATCAGGGGAAGCCTGTTACTGCCAGCAGGCTACAACACTGTTTACATGTGACTCCAGAGATCTCTGTTTTATTAGTGGTTTTATTAAAAACATGCTAAGCTGCCTGATTTCTTATTAATGAAGTCACATGGCCCGGGTCAGACTGGAGTCACCTTCCCTTTGCCAGATCAACAGCTGAGTAGAGCACAATGAATATTTTAGTAGTGTCGTCACTCCTGAGCAGGACAATACCTGACAGGTGAAACACACACCAGTGCTCAGGTAGAACATCAGGTGTCTTAGAGTGATGTAAAAGTGGTACAGTGCAGCTTTATTTCTATGACCACACATATTTTAACCATTGGAGGTCATGTGAATTAGCTTTTGGTAACTAAAGCTTTTGACCCATATTTGAGTCAGGGTCAGAAACTGCTTCAGACATGGAGCTGAAACACGCCCCAGAGTTCAGAATGCCCATCCGATGAGTCCGTTTGGCTCTCAGCGTCATCATTGAGCCGTGTTTACCTTCACGGCCATTTAAGGTAAAACATTTTAACTCCTGCTATTGTCAGTTCACCTGTAACATGCTAACTCACCTGGACAGACCACCTCATTTGTTGTGTTAAAAGGAATTTGAACATCCCAGTGAAGCATAATTACATTTTATAAAGCCACACACTAACAACAGCAAGAAATGGTCCAAAAACAGTCTGCATAATTTTAGGAGTTAGAGACGAGTTCTAATGAACTGCTGTGACAACCATCCATCACTTTTATAACGTTTTAATGATTAATAAAGCTAGCTCTGCTTTAATTGTGCTGCTGTTTTCCACAGGGATGGATGCCAAACAGAATGTAATCATTTCCTTGAAAAATACAGTTTGAATGCACAGACTGCTCAGATCACACAGACCGTTTATTTACTGCAGGCCTGCAGGCACATTGACACATTCACCTGTTTCTCAGTATATTTAATATAGGAAGCTCAAGAGGAGCATCTGTTGCCATGGCAACGACCGAAAGGGATGCAAATAAGTGATTAGATAAGTTTTGAGACAGCACTCTCCATCCCATTCATTTATGGGGTTTTTTAGTAGATGACAGCGTGGACAGGAACTGAGCAAACATTTAATACTAGTATATGAAGTTTAATATTCTGGCCTGGCTGCAGCCCTCCAGCTTCATTATCATGGGGATGCGGTGAGAACCAGGCCGGCCGGCAGCTGCTCAATGAGAGGAAGGGAGGGGCAGGGAGGGGGGGCGCGGAGCTTGTTCACATAATAGCCGGCGGCGGGTGAAGGCGTGGTGAGTGGTGGTGAGTGTGCGCTGCGCTGCGCCCTGCTCCGGTTGGACCGAAGGATGCGCACCGGCAGCGGCTGCACGGCGGCTCTCCTCCCTGCCCAGAGCGGCCGTGGACAAAGCTGAACGGGGCGGATCAATATGCGGGAGCGGCTCTGCCTCATCACCACCTAAAGCGGGGATACAAAGAGTGCAAAGGTAAGGCACAGACATGCATGGTGTGTCGGGGGAGAGATGGGGGGAGACAAAGTCCAAGCAGTCATGCATGTGATCCGAGAGAAGAGCATCTATGGTCCTGAAATATAAAAGTCTGGCTGTGATCAGTGAGCAGCGTGTTTCTGGTGCGGAACAGGAGGACATGAGTATAGTCACGGTCTCAGGTGGAACCCACCCATACAGTCACCTACACTAGCTTTCATTGTTCTCCCCGGCTCCATGGGCTCCTCTCATCACTAGCAACTGTGGGCCATGCTGCTCATAGCAGCATTTAGATGCATGAGTTGTTGCTGAAAGAATAAAACATCATTTATCAGCTCTACTGGACTGAATGAGTCATGCAGCATATTCAGGAAGTGTTGCTGAATGATTAAATGTTCTCTGAATCATCGCTTGACCCTTTGCAAGGCTGCCTGTTGAAGGATTTCATCTTTTATTGGTGCATCCATGTGGATGTAATTGAGTTTCACTTGCAACCTGATTTTGGTCATAATTTATGAGGAATTAAACCTGCTGTAAGAAATGAGCTGCAGACCTGCATCATAAACCTTTAATTTGGCAGGTTTCTGATTTATTAATTAATAGAAAAAAAATCCGCATCAAGAATATTTTAGAAAATATTGAAATCATTATTACATATTTGTCAGAGTCCACGTCCACCAGCAGGAGGCAGAGTTGAGCGGTTTAGTAGTGATTATAACTTATTAAAGTATGATTGATGAGACCAAAATTACCCTTGTCATGCTAGACGTATGTAGACTACTATAAGATGCATAAGCCCTTTGAGGACAAGAAAAGTATAAAATATTTAATAGCATTCAGACATGTAGGCTCCAGCTGAGCTTCATTTTATGTTTGACTATCTGGTCACATGATGAAAACATGGCGAGAGCTGCTACGGGAGCCCAGATGTCCAAACAGGAAGTCAGTGTACATAAAATGTATTTAGAAAACAGAATGAAGTTGTGCTGGATGCGGCACCACAGAGTGTGTTGGAATCATTTTAAATTGCTGAGGCATATTTCTGACAAAATGCATCCATTGCCCGCATGTTTTGCCCTCATTCTGCCACCTTTATTTGAGCTGACGTTTTAAAACACAAGATGTGGGTGAGCTTCCCCTCTGAAAGGGGTGGGAGGAGAGACACGATCAAAGCAGGCTGACAAAGTAATAAGAGTAACTTTAATGATCACCGTTCTTTGGTTTCGTCATCATTAGGGGCTGAGATTAAAATATCTATTTGAACAAGACCTATCTAAAACTTTGTTTTTGTAAGAAACAGAAGGCTTCTAAGGTTGACACTGACCTGCAGTTATCTCAGCATGAAGGAAGAGTGGGGGCGTATTTCAAGCATCACACTGTGTAAACAGGAATTGTCTGTATAGCAAACATGTCCAGCGTGAAACTCAACGGCTCTTCCTATTTGTCGGAGAGGATGTCCTGTGTCATTTATGATCACAGCTGAAACTCCGTTAAAATGAAATAATGTTAACAAAAATGCACAAATGAGCTTTTTAAATATGCTGTGTGGAGTCCATCTCTGCTTAACGTGCATGAAAATCCTCTGAGATGCTCTTTTTTTGTGAGAAACGTCTCAACTCGTAGTTGGAAACTTTCCATTTAGTAATCAAATCCTCCACAGGCTTAAAGACAAAATTAGCTACAGATGGAGTGGAAGTGATCTAAGTTTGGACGTGTGAATAATCGTGTTTTCACATCCGTGTGAGGGAGCAAATGGGATAAGTGTGATGATGTGAAATGTGATAGTAGAGCAGCAGGAACAGGTTAGCAGGTGTGGACCTGCAGGAAGATTTATCCTTGTGCTGAAAATGACTGTTTGATCAATCTGATCAAGCGCTGTGCAAAAGTCTTCTGAGCCTTATGAATGCTTAATATGAAGGTAGGAACCGCTCAGAGATGATATCTGATCAGATATTAATCCTCATTCAGGTTCTGTTTTTTGTCTCCTCCCATCACATCCCTGCCTCAGTTCTGCATCCCTGAGCTCTGCAGAAAGTCACTGCAGCACTTTGTAAAGGAACTCTGCAGCTTGTGATAACAGGGTTGTTACAGGGATCGGCTGTAAATCTGAAAACTATGGAATAGTTTTATCCCACCCTGTGCCATGCTTTGTGCTTTTCAAGCATTTTAATTGATCTCCAAGTCTAGATCTTTTAGCATTCTGATTAATCTTTTGACCTTTAGACGATGATTTAAAGATGCACTTCTTACTGCAGGTCATAGATCAGCAGAAGATTCATGTCACCTAAAGTCAAGATGGGAAACATGGAGTTTAGGAGCCACCCTCCCTTTCCTCATGCTGTGGCGGTTAAACCCTGTCACGATCATGTGTTTGTACCAGGTGGTGCAGATTTGTGCGCTCGCTTGATTACATAATAATCACTCCATTTTAACCTGATAACATTATAACATTCAGCCTTAACACTGAAGTGATAACCACCACTGTGAGTTAGAGAACATTTTCTCATAAGACACCATGATCACTGCAGTAGTGAACGTGCTCCTCTGTTTGAGCTGCTTTTTGGCAGGATGTGGAGAAAAGCCACATAAAAGCATATTTTTGCATTTGCGTCTGAAATGCTTATTATAAAAGTTCAGCTACTCAAAAACACTTTGATGGGTTGAAGATGGAAAACTGACTTAAATCCCACCCTTATGCTCCTCTGGCATTCTTCTTTAGAGAAACAACACATCTAGTTCTTCATCTCTGACAACAACAGGTCAACATTTACAAATAATAAACTCATTTCTTAAAACTTACTGGATAATTTCAAACCCATTTTCCATGAATCCTGAAGAGTCTGAATCTGTTCTTGTAGGTTTAAAAAAGTTCTATCAGAGAGTTTGTTGACAACCTGATTGAAAACATTTAAAGGTGTCCTAGAATGCAATTAATCAACAATCTAAAACAGAGCTTTGAGCCTCCAAAAAGCATAAGAACATTTTTTTTTGGCTTTCATCTGTCCCAGGAGCCCTGATACAGGCCATTCTAAACCCCCTTACTCAGGCCTTCAGTGAAAAGAGCTGTTGACCCCTCCCACTTGGCCAGGGCATGCTGATTGGTTGGTTTCCCCAGAAGGCCTCAGACACATGCAGGTTTGAGGAGGCGTGGCTCCCCCTTATGACATGTTAAGGAAGGTTTTCTCAGAACAGGAGGTTTTCTATCACCTTTTTCAACTTTCTAATTTACATAAAAAGTAGGTCAAACACGGCTTTGAGTTTTTGGCATGCTACTGTTGACCACCCAAGCTGTCTTTACTCAACAACCACAAGGAACATGTTGGTTTACATTCTAGGTCCCCTTTAAATGTGACATTGAGAGTCAACTGGACAAAACTTTACAGGAGTTTTGTTTTTTGTCAAACTCAAATTTAATGCATGCCATGCTACCGTTGTGACTCTTGATGTGATGAAAACAGTTTGACTTTTGTTGATTGGCTCAAAAATAAGTTTATTTAAACAAATTTGACCCAAGTCTTATAAAAGGCTTTGAAATGTGACATTAGCGTTCCTCTTTATTTAGCTGTAATGTATGTGAGCAGGCTAAACCCAGGCTCAGCACCAGCATGTTAACCTCAGTAAAGACTCCTGACTGTAAACCTGTTTCCTTTACATCTAATTGAAAAAACAAAGGCTGAAGAGAAAAGTTTCATTAGAATTTCTAGTTTTGTTTAGAGCTGCACAGATTTGAAACCCGGCACTAATTTCAGATTCGTATAGGGCTGTGATCTGCTGAGACTGATTTTAGCTGATTTATCTCAGGAACTAGTTAATTAGCGCTTAGCAGAGCTGAAAATGTCTTTCTACTGCTTTGCCATGATGCATTCACAGATAATGACATCAGCCTGGTGAATCATTGATAACGTTGATCATGATGAACAACTTTTGGAGGTCATCTCCTACAGCATGAACTTTTAGCACCGTGAGCTTTGCAGACAAATGTAATCACCATGAATGCGCCACAAAGACTCTGATTTGTGCGACATGTGCACGTTCAGATTCCTCGTTAATTGGGTCCTGCGTTTGACAGCAGCACCTAAATTAGGACAACAGCAGAAGACAAGAGCAGCCCTATCAGAATGACTGTCGATGACATCACAGGGATCATTTATCCACTGAGGTTTGTAGAACAATCAGAAGACAAATAATAAAACCTGAAACTGCTGTAGAACGTATTTATACCTTCACACGAATCTCATCTGTCCTGTTATCTGGAATAATAAAATACGGTTCTAAAACCTAAACGAATTATTCTCCAAGGCTTTGATCCTCCCTGAATAATGTCCAAGGCTCGTTATGCTGATGAATTTCTTGGATATCACAAGCAGCCAGACAGCTCCTCGGTGTGAGATGACGGCGGACGGATACCTTCTGACCGCTGACAGCATGAGTCATGATGAGACTTGAGATGAGGAGATAATCCTGGAGCTGCAGCCTCCACATCACTTGCTGCTGTAACCAGGACTCATTACTCAGGGCTTTGGCTAATTGCTTTCATACTAATGTGAATGTTAATGAAACATTCTGGAATTTCAAATGCATCGGACTTTGACTCACAGCTTCAACGTGACTATTAGATAGAATAAATCTCAGCAAACATTTCTGCAATCTTCCTTGTGAGATTGTGATCAGTGGCCTAAATAATAATCAAACAGAGTAACGTGACACAGACATGTTTAACCTGCCCTCTAGTGGCTGGTTCCAGTCAATGTTTTAAGTCCCACCCACCTTGTCAACAAATGGGACATTTTCCTGACTAAAGAATACAAATTCTTCCAGCTGGTGATGTCTGTTGATGTTCAAAGGTCAAACCTTTTAAAATATGTTTTGCTGTAATTAGTGCTTGAAACCACCAGGATTGTGTGCAGGTGAGTGGGCGGGACTCTTAGCCCCAGTGAGTGCTCAGCCTCTGGATCCAAAACTACCAGATGATATTTGGGCTCGGCGTTTTTCTACCAGTGTTACCATAGATGCATCATCCATCTTCCCGTATGCGCCCATGGTAGTGAGATGCTGGTTGAACAGGCCATCATGAATGCAAACAGCTTCTGAATTTGGAGACCCTGAGTTGACATCAGGGGACAGCATTTGGCAGCTTTGTGATTTCATATTGAAGTCACAACAATAATGATTTCTCTATCCCACTAAAACTAATATTCCATTTAGCAAAAGCAGTTATTAGCCTCAGATTTTTGTGTTACTATTGCATGCACATCATCTAGCTGGGTTTTTGTAAAAAAAAATATCCTCCCCCACTTGTCTAGGAAAAAAACGTTGGTCTACACCACCTCGTTTTCAGCAGAAAATCCAGAGCATTGTGCAGCACAGAGGCTGCCGAGCCTCTAGGTGGCAGGAGTTCCCCAAATTGTTGGTGTCTGCCGAAAAACATTCCTTGGATGTGGAATACCTAGGTGGCGGGCAATTACTGTCCCTAACATTGTCCTTCACCTGTGGTCTTCTACGTAGAGCAGTAATTGTTAAAATAGTGAGTGTAAACACAGGTCGCACATGAGCATTATTGTCACAGGCTGGGACGTTGCAAAACCTACGTAAGCTGCTGTGACCATGCAGCGTAATCGTAGTCCAACCAGTACAGCACAATGCACCAACATAGACCTCCACACGTGTGGCTGACTGGTTTTCTCAGGTTTGCTGTGTTGAAAGGAAATATTGCATGTTATAATTATAAGGCTTCCGCAACAATATTTGCAAAATCCGTCCTCATTTTGAGCGTTACGCACTAACCAATATTCAACCAAATGTTGTCTTCCAGTTTCTCCTCGTGTCACACTTCTAGTTTTGTACACAGATCTCCTCTTACTTTAGTTTACTGTAATTTCAGAACAAGTGGCTTGTTCAACATTTCTTAGAACATTTCTGTTAGAAACACACAGAAGAACTCAACCTGTTACACATATATATGCAGAGACGAGGGTTATCCTTCATACATCTGACTCAGTACACAGTAAGAGGTGGGTAAATACTTACAGTTGCAGTACTACTGTAGTACTTACCAAGCCCTCCACTAGAACTTAGAGTGTCCTTCTACAGGTGGTACCAGTCAAAATAACACCACAAAGTAATGAGAGCTCAAAACAGACCTTACTGCTGCTTCCTGTCACTGATGTCACATCCTGTCTGTTTGTAGCCACTAACAGTACATTAGATCCTTTCTATGTAGCATTTCAGCTTTGAATGTGAATCAGGATAAAACTAAAATGTGTTTGTGTTTATTTGTCAGGGACCAGGCACAAAAGCATCATTCTCACAAGAGAAGGGATGCATTGTAGAGTTTTCCATTTGTTTGTCCTGATGCAGGTAAACAAAGATACAAATCTAAACCTTTAGCCGTAAAATCAACACAACTTCATTTACGCACACCCAGAAGCTCATCACATACATATATTCATCCCATTTGTGCAACATCTCCATTTCATGCAGTATAGAGCATTAAAAAGCAGTCCACATTGACTAACATCCATTTATTAATGTTGACAACTCAGATTGCTAAAACATTATTTATACCCCACCAAGAAACTATGAAAACTGTCTGCATTTGTAAACCATCAGGATGTTTGTTCCCTTCCTTAATGGCTCTAAAGGAAAACGCACTGACTTACTAACAGCTGCCTAGTGTCATCTATTCTAGGCAAAATTGTACAAAACAGTTGAGCAGTGAAAGTGTCTGAGTAGTTACTTATGTTTCACTCTAATGATAATACTGCAGGACAGATAATAATACAACTGAGACAAAATCCTCCCATCCTGATCCATCAGGTACTTCCTCAGAAAGTGATTTTGTAATGTCTTAAAAAATCCTTTCTGAATTTTCAGTATATTTGTCATTTTGATGCACTCTACAATCCAAAAATTAGACCTAAAATATTGCCTCTGGTCCTGCTTTTATTCTCTTATCCCACCCACTTCTACCAGCTCCTCCCACAGCGTTCCCAGTGGTATTATATCTCCATATGTGTCCTGGGTCGGCCTCAAGGTCTCCAGGAGGCATTCTGCCTGAACTACCTCAGCTGGCTCCTTTCAATGTGGAGGTGCAGCAGCTCTAGTCCAAGTCCCTCCCAGCTGTCTGAGACTCTCATACGTTCTGTAAGGCTGAGCCTGTGGAGGAAACGCATTTTGGTCACTTGTCTCCTCCTTTAGATCATTTCTTGAAACTTATGACCACAGGTGGAATTTAGATCAGTCAGTAAATCAAAATCTTCGATCACTTGTGAATAACGCCCCACGATACTCATCATCCTCCACCTGAGACATTAGAACATCTTTTGATTACACCTTTTACAAAATACATAGACAGTTTTCTTTCATTCAGTGTGAGGCAAGAAGACTGAAACTCGATGCATCAATTCTGGTGTTTGAGGGCTGTGTGCTGCTCTAACCTGCCAATACAGCATTTGACTATTTCACTGTGTATTTTTATTTGTGATTAGATTGTAAATTAGGTGTCATGAGTGATTTGCAGTGATTTAGACTTTTCAGTTTCAAATCGGTTGATCAGGGGCGAGGTCCTGCCCCAAGTGGAGGAGTTTAAGTATCTCGGGGTCTTGTTTACGAGTGAGGGAAGGGTGGAGCGTGAGGTCGATAGGCGGATTGGTGCTGCGTCTGCAGTGATGGGGGCGTTGTACCGGTCTGTCGTGGTGAAGAGAGAGCTGAGCTGGAAGGTGAAGCTCTCGATTTACCAGTCGATCTACGTTCCTACCCTCACCTATGGTCACGAGCTTTGGGTAGTGACCGAAAGAACGAGATCACGGATACAAGCGGCTGAAATGAGTTTTCTCCGCAGGGTGTCTGGGCTCTGCCTTAGAAATAGGGTGAGAAGCTCGGCCATCCAGGAGGGGCTCAGAGTAGACCTGCTGCTCCTCCACATTGAGAGGAGCCAGTTGAGGTGGCTCGGGCATCTGGTTAGGATGCCTCCTGGACGCCTCCCTGGTGAGGTTTTCCGGGCACGTCCAACCGGGAGGAGACCTAAAGGAAGACCCAGGACACGCTGGAGGGATTATGTCCCTCAGCTGGTCAGGGAACGCCTTGGGATTCCCCCGGAGGAGCTGGCCCAAGTGGCTGGGGAGAGGGAGGTCTGGGCCTCCCTCCTTAAACTGCTGCCCCCGCGACCCGACTCCGGATAAGCGGAAAAAAATGGATGGATGAATGGAAATTGGTTGATCACTGATTTCAACAGTCATGCTGAATTTTGGGCAATTCCAATTAGCCGCCTGTTGTTTGGTGCATTTGTAATTTAAGAAAAGCTGAAACTTTGTCCACTGCTTGTAATTATGGAACCCTATTTCTCATGTGTATATAAAACTGTTACCTCTATATATCGACATTTATCATCACACACCAGCAGCTTAATTACAGTGGCTCCAGTAGTGTTCCTTGTGGAACTCCCAACTGAAGGCATTTACCATTGATCTGAAAACACTGAGTGTGACTGGATAGTTGATCATATATATATATATATATATATATATATATATATATATATATATATATATATATATATTTAGTAATTTCCCCCAAATCTAAATAGCATAGAATGCTGTAAATTATTTACGTGATTAAACATATATTTTAGAACAGGTAGTAAAATGTTGGATTGGTTGTCACAAAATTGCACCGGGTGTCTTCAAAAGAGCATGTAGGCCCAGAGAGCAGACACAGACATGTGTGTGATACTGGCCTTCATTAATAATGCATGGAAATGGGAAAACGCGATAAGACGGGCTGCAGTCTGGACATGACATTTAACCAGTGTGACGTCTTAAACACTGACAGCCGGTTTACTCAGGAGTCAGAGATATTCTCCTGTTAGCCTATTGTCCACCTCAGGGTTGACATTTTTAATCTGCAATGTTAGAAAATGAAATTTAACTGTCTGCCAGCCACCAGAAGAATTTAGCGTTTACCTTCTATCTGGTAATAACGTCTGGTCTTGTAGCCACATCTGCACGTTTTTGAAGTCTCCACTGGGATATTCCATTTTATCCAACATAACAAGCTGCAAGTGTGCCAGCCTGAGGCCCAAAGGGCAGAACCTGCCCCCTGCAGAGCCACACGGCTGTCCAGTCTCTGCAACATGGAGACTGACAGTTCTTTCATCTCCTCTCTCAAGGCTTTTTAAAACCTGGAGTCCAAAGCTGGCCTTTTATTCAGGCGAATAGCTTGTGTTTGGTTCAGTAATGAACTAAAGTAGCACTGATGCACATCAGCAGACACCAAATACATGCCAGAATGGTTGACAGAGTAGAATATGCTTTTATTCAGCAGCTTCAAGCTGCTGTCACCCTGGTGACACGACATCGCTCACTTCTTCAGGATTCCCGTGCTGCACCAGCTGACGCAGAGAGCAGGTCTGATTAGCTGAGATGATTTATCGCGTCAGCTGCTAAGCTCCTCTCATCTGTATCTGCTGAGCTAATAACTCCTCAGAAAACTTGCTCTGTGGTAGTTGCTTACTTAAGAGCTCATTTTCTGCACATGCACTCCTTTTGGTGAAATTATATTTATTTTAGCGCCATCTAGTGGTCGGTTTACTGTAAACATTTGGAACCTTCAGCAGATGCTGGCACAAGTAAATCAGCTCAAACCAATTTAATCATAATCCCACAGCCTTAACAAGCAGACCCACTGGAAAATAATTGGATTTTATTGAATGTGCACGTTTAATTTGGATGATGAAAGAAAACTTATGGATTGTGGTTATGAGACGGGCTCATAATTCAGGGGCAGAAGCAACATGCTGCAAAGATGATGTCATTCTGAGGGGCGTGTCAAAAAACAGGACAGCTTTAATTCTCAGCCTTGTCTCTGGATTGTCTCCTGTTTGGTTAATATGACATCATTCAGATAAAATGCATGACAGGGTAAAGGAACCTGATCTCCAGGCTCAAATCCACACAACAGCAGAGTTTCGACACACTTTTGTGTGTCTGACCCGTATTCCTCATATTAAGAGGCATTAAACCCTAGGAGTGTGTCTCAGCCTGGCTCATTTCTGTAGGTCAGCTGTTGATTTCACACACCGTAAGCCTTTGCTGCTCTTAGCGAAGGTCCGGCTGCTCCTCCACATCCAGAACGGACCAGTTTGCTTGTTAGCTGATGGACGGTAGCAGCGGCTTGGTGGTCTGGATCTGAGACGCTGTGTAAAGGATGAGAGCTAGTCAGGGATGCTTCCACACCTGCACGCACCCTGGAGACGTCCTCCAGGTACAGTACCTGCTCTGCAAGCGTTAGAAGCTGCAATCAACCTCATTCTGTCAAACCAGGAGGCTGCATGAGTTTTTTTTTTCAGTTTGGGAGCTGTTTTTGTTGTTAAACTACACGGTTAACCTCAATCTGTCACTTTTGCAGGCTGCGTGATTTATCTTGTATACAGAACTCATCATGTTCCCCAGAGCGTCAGCCTTACCTTCTACACCTGAAAGGGCAAAGTGTTGGTTTTGATTTTGCACTAATAAATTATTATGTATTTGTTATGTGTGAAGATGTTTTTGTAGAAACAGCTAAACTGTGCACCAGACCCCTCACAAAGAGCTGAATGTTTATGTTCAGACCCATCAGAACCAGTGTGGATCAGGAACTACAAAGTTCTTAACATTCTTTGTGAATTACACTAAATCAGCTGAGATTACACTTTGTTCTACGTTTTTTTTATTTTAAACAGCTCATTCTGAAGACACGAGTAAGCTTTACCATTCAAAAAATGGCTAAATAATAAATATTATCAGTAAATTATGTAAAAATGAACAAATAATTACATCATGTTACAGTTATTAGAACAAAAGCTGAGGATTTTTTCTGATAATAAACATTTATGGATCCAAACTGAACGCAAAGTCAAAGATATCTGATCTGACTTTTACACAAAAAGGAGTAAAGTAACATGACGTGGAAACATGCAGTATTATAATCTTACTGTGGAGAGACCAAAAGCACAACTTTAAATCCTACTTTTAATTGCCATAACAACGAATCTCTGGGACAATGATTTCATTGTGTTTTCCTTGTGCAGTGCTGTTAGTGCTGTGCCCTTTAGTTTTTTATGGTGGTGTTACATTTAAACGTCTCATTTCAGCTAAAACCTTTGATATGAGACAAAGATAACAGGTTTCAAATCAGGATTCAGACATGGTGGTGGTAGTGTGATGGTCTGGGGCTGCTCTGCAGCATCAGGACCACCTGCTGTAACTGATGGAACCATGAACTCTGCTCTCTAGCAGAACATCCTGAAGGATGACCTTTGACCCTACACAGGCTATTAAAGATGGACAACTCTCCAACGGAGGGCATCAGAATTTAAGAGATTAAAGATTAGATTGTAGGTGCCTCCCACCAATCTGGAACAACCAGTTATCACCTTTATGCAGGGCGATGGTGGCAGAGGAGTTAAGTGGCTGCTCAGTCTGTCACTGTCGTTGTGTCCTTGGGCAAGACACTTAACCCGCCTTGCCTGCTGGTGGTGGTCGGAGGGACCGGTGGCGCCAGTGTACGACAGGCCCCGCCTCTGTCAGTGCGCCCCAGGGCAGCTGTAGCTACGATGTAGCTCATCCAGCATGTGAATGTGTGTGTGAATGGGTGGATGACTGATTGTGTTGTGAAGCGCCTTGGGGGGTTGTAGAACCCTAAGAAGGCGCTATACAAATACAGGCCATTTACCATTTATGGTTAAGTTGTTTTTATAGGGCCAGTTTAGTTTGGATAGATTTTTATTTTTCTTTGAAATTTCATTTTCACTGAGATTTAATTTGGTTTTGTGTTGATCTGAAAATTTAAGTGTGACAAAACTGAAGAAACATCCAAGAGACCAAGGCTTTATTCCAGCTCTGTATTTACATATTCATAGATATGATCGTTGCTTTAACTGCTTTGGCGTTTTACTCATCCTGATAATTACATCACAAAGCCACAAAATCGCAGTGTCATTGTCCCTTGTGGTTATATTAGTCACATCGCTCACAATCTGTATCACAAGTTTTGAATTTCCTCTTTTTCTCCTTTCAGATGACTGAGGGCCGGCTGTTCCAGGTCCAGCTGCTGGATGACAGGAAGCTGGAGCTGCTGGTTCAGGTACGGACCTCCCACTGAGAGCAGACTGCAGCTTAGGAAATAAAGGCATCTTGACATCTCGTCAATGTGGGGCAAACCAGACTCAGAGAGAATTTATGATTTGATCGGGTGGCAAAGAAATGACTCAGCAGTACGTCAGAATATGATGATGAATAATGAGATGGAAAATAAGCAGGTTTTATTTTAGATGCTGTAATTTACCTCGTTGCTGGTAGCATGATTTGGAATCGTAGGATGGCCAAGGAAGGGCCCACCTTTTTCGTCTCTGATTGGCTGGAAGGGCTCTCCTACGATTGACTATTTCATGTAACAGCAAACCATCTTCCCTCGATGCAGGGTTTATATGTCTGCAGCCAGATCTTGAGGAGTTTTGTTGAAGAACATGTGAACTTAGCTCAATAATAACCATTCTGTCCCAATTTCAGTTTCGTTTATAAAAGAACCTGAAAAATGTCAAATGTGAACTTCTAATAAATGTTGCTAATCACACTGTTGGATTGACTTTATATCTGTTGGCTCTCAAGCATGGGTTTATCTTATTACTATAGGCTATGCTATGTATTCACCTTCATAGGTTAAAGGTGAAGCATTCGATCTTTTTCTTCCGGGTGGATCACCTAAACCATTGGTCTGCATAACTGTCAATTTCTGGTGAAGCCAATCCTGGGTTAGTTTTCACTTCCTGCGCATGTGCACTCCGTGCATTCCAAATTTAATTCAAAGCTGATTATGATGTAGACCTATTTTTCACCAGTTTTCATTATTCTAGAAGAGAAACAGACCTGCTGCACTCAGCTGGGCAAAATAGGGCAGTTTTATTATATTTCATACCCAGGTAGGGACACATAGCCTATGTGTCGATGGGTTAGCGGAGTACATATTATTATATCATTATTATAATCGCTAAATTCGCATTTTCTTTACAAAACTCCCCAAAACAGCTGTTCTGTTGGTGGCAGGAGGACAGTCTGCACTTAGCGAGGGAAGAAGGTTTGCTGCTAAATGAAACAGCCAATCATAGGAGAGCCCTTCTAGCCAATCAGAGGTGAGAAAGGCGGGATATTCCTTGGCCATCCTAAGATTCCAAATCACGCCTCCTGGTACCACTGTAACTAGCTGTTAGCTCATCAATCTGGTCAAAACCTCTGTCCACAAAATGAAGGAAGGTTAATTGTTCAAAAACCTTTAAATGCTTTAAAAAGCCTGAAGAGCTGATAAAAACTGGATGATTTATTCTAAATGCTTCCAGCCGAAGCTGCTGTCCTACGAGCTGCTGGACTTGGTGTCCTCCCACTTCAACCTCAAAGAGAAGGAATTCTTTGGACTTGCTTTTTTTGATGACAAGTACGTATGAAGCAAAAAGCTTTTTCCCTTCTTTATTTATGCTGAAGTAATGCAATTTACAGTGTGTGTGTGTGTGCATATTTGCAGAAAACAGCTTTCTAACGCTTCAGCTTGTTTGTTTTTGCAGCGGTCAGTGTAAATGGTTGCAGATGGACCGTAGAGTTCTTGAACACGACTTTTCTAAGAAGCCTGGAGTCATTTCCCTGAACTTCTTGGTCAGGTAATAACTCATCCTTTCATGCAGATCACTGGCACACCAGCAGGGAGCACTGCTCTGCTGACACAGAATAATCTTTTAGCTGTCAACAAAAAGGGTCGTTTCCAGATTAAAGCTGACTTTTAAATGACAGTGATCCTTTTGACTGATAGAAAGTAAATCTGACTTGTTCATACAAATGCATTTTTCCTCTGCAGGTTTTATGTAGAAAACATAGCTCAGCTGAAGGACATCATAACAGTGGAGTTATTCTACTTGAATGCAAAATCAGCCGTCTACAATGTAAGTGAGCTTCCCTTTGTTAGGCAATAAACTCAGACCCAGCTGTTGTTTTTGTCTGAAGCTGCTCCGTGATTCACTCTATCTGAACCCTGCACCTCAGCCCAGCAGACAGTGACTGCAGGGCACCGTTTTCTTACTCTGCTGGCTGGAATGTAAAGCTCGCTGTGTGAAAAAGATTTTCTGTGTTTGTTTCTGCAAACCAGTTTTCCTGTCCTTGTTTCTCATCCTGTGGCCTCATGCATTTCTCAGGGGATGATTGAAGTAGAAGCTGAGAACGTCTTCAAATTAGCTGCAAATGCTTTGCAGGTTGGTTCTTTTAATAGTCTCCTTTATTAATTACTGCCTGTGAAATGATCTAATCTAATGTTTTTTTTTAATCACCAGGAGGCAAAAGGAGACTACACAAGGTAAGCGTGTGCAGGAGTATTTAACAGCAGCAGGATGAGTTAATAGTGAGCCGTTGGTGAAGACATTCAATAGGTCACTTGTTTCTCCACTGCAGACAACAAAAATCAATAACGGTACTCTGTGAGGCTCACCAGAGTGCTGCGAAGCTTGCACCACACAACTAATGAATCTCACAATGCTCATAGAAGCCAAGTTGTGCAGAGCAGAGGCACCTTCACGAAGCACACAGTAGCTATTATCTGTGTTTCACTGGTTTTATAATAACAGCTGTGTTCAGAAAATACTGCAGGTCTTTGTGTGAGCTGCCACCTGCATACGTGCAGCTGCAGACAGGCTGGTTCAGAACTATATTAACTCTCAAATAAAGATGATTTGTTCATCACAGTTCTTCCTCAGGTCTGAGCAAACACGGAAAACATGAACAGGACCCTCTGAAGGAACACAGCACCAACTTCACCTTCAGTTAATATATATTCCATAGAGTTTTAAATTCAGAGGAAATGTTTTTGTCAGATAAACAAACATAAAGTGTCTTTTTAAGGCAGAGGGACTCCACTCGTCATCAGAGCAGCATCGCTGTGCTTTGGCACTGATTTTACACACCTCTTAAATTTTGTTTTCAGAGACAAGTACGTCTTAAAGGTGTGGGACACTGAAAACTCACTTTTAATGATTATTTCATGCAGGCTGAACATGAAAACAGTCTCCTACACCTATCTCCTGCATTAGCTTCTGATAGAAAATTTTAATGTTGAACCTGTTGAACTGAAACATGTAGGCCCAGATTGACCAAGGGCACTCAGCACCTGGTTATGCACCATTTTTGCTCATCATTTGCTCTATTTGGTATTTATCAAGATGGCATTTATCAGATTCACAAAGAAAATAAAACTAAGTCTTTGTTTGCAGATTTAAACCCTTCAAGCTGAGCAGCTCTGAGCTTTTTCACTCCTGTTGTGTCAGACTGCAATTGCATAATCTAAAGACGCACTTATGTCACAAACAGTAATTGGGGTTTAGTTGTGACCGCTGGTGTAAAGTTCTATAATGAATCTGAATGTAAAACAACAGCAAAAGGATATGACTAGATCATAATAGATGTAACAAGGCCTTTTCCTGACATGCCTGACCCTTTTTGTGAGGGCAAAAGTGCAGCTCAAGTCTTCTTTTCCTGAGTTTATCTTCCTGAGATGCAATTACCTACGGCTCTCGAGAGGCAGTAAATGTTTAATGCTTAATTTGTGTCGTGAAGAGCACAGATCTTTGAGAATCAGGTGCTTTTTCCACAGCTAGAATATATTTAAAAATATGCGTGTTTACCTTTAAAATGCATTAAAAACTGCACCAGCAGAAAGACGTGCTGTTTCTATGCAGAAGGAAGTGCAATTGTTCCTTAGAAGGTACTTTGAAAATGTATAAATTTTCATAATGTAGTGATATTACATTTATGAAGAGATGTAGCCAGCTTGAATCAGTCCTTAAAGCTGAGTTATTATGAGTTTAGTTCATTTTTATTCTAATACCTGATTCCAGCACAGATTTCTTTTCATGCCACTTCCACATGAAGACACCAGTAGAACTACGCCCAACTGAATTAAAACATAAAATCATGGCTTCACATGAAAAAAGCACATTCGAGTAAGCTGATTGTTTCTTTTTGTTCCAGTGATGAAAACACTCGAGCAGACTTGAAGAAACTTCCAACTCTTCCCACCAAAGTACTCAAGGAGCACCCGTCTCTTGCATACTGGTACGCTGTCAGGGAAACTAAATACCAGTGTGTACCAGACTTACACATTCATGGTAATCAGGCTGTAGGTCTGATTCAGCAGGTTTTACACACACAATCATTGAATCAGCCCAAAAACACAGTTTGGATGATGTTTATTCTTGTCTTTTTCCTGCAGTGAGGATCGAGTAATCGAGTATTACAAACAGCTAAAAGGCGCCTCCAGAGGACAGGCTATTGTGCAGTAAGTGTTGAACTAAAGAGTGCTTCACACTTGTGATGCCATTAAGGTTCTGTCATTTTTCCTCTTCTGGTTCTTCCCTTTACTCACAGCATCTGTTAGAAATCCTCTGTATCACGTCCTTAGCTGTGACCAGATCACTGATATCCTCTTTTCCCCTCATTTCAAACATAAACCACAAACAAACACAGAAAAGACAGCGGGTGTTTTTAATAAAAGTGTTGTCCTCTAGGTATCTGACGTTAGTGGAATCACTTCCAACATATGGCGTCCATTATTACGAGGTTAAGGTAAGCCTGTTATCTGACTCATAGGAAATGACAGCTGTTGCACCTGGAATGGAGTCAGCAAAATAAAGCTGTGCTCTTTCCTCACAGGATAAACAAGGAATCCCGTGGTGGCTCGGGATCAGCTATAAGGGCATCGGCCAGTACGACCTGCAGGACAAATTAAAACCTCGAAAGGTCAAACAAAAAACCAAAATGTCTGCTGATGCTGTTTTGTTGTGAAAAAGGTTGCTGCTGCTGTTGCACATAGGTGTGGTGATTCACCAGCCTTAATTCATGCATCGTGTCTTCCACCTCAGAGAGAACTTGGCTTCAGCTGCTGCAGACGAGGCCAGACATGCAAAAAGCTGAAGCAGAGCCTCAGTTTAAAGGAATCAGTCAGTTTGTTTAATGAAGGCGTTTTTAGAAAGTGATGAGGACTGATTCCAGCAGCAAGAACGTGCTTTTCTCGTTCCACTGTTCCAGGGTGTGATGGGTGGAAGAAACACCCGTATGAGCCATCTGTCAGCTATGCTGTCCAGAGTGTGGATGCACACGTTCAGTGTCCTGCACACGCATCGCCTACGTCCTCCTCCTCCTAACGTAACAGCTCAACATGAAGCAATCCAGCTGTGACTGGTGCACCCCGAAGTTGTGCAAGACGATCAGCTGAGGAGTGTGCTTCAGAAAGGAGAAGGAGTGAGCTGGTGATGTGGAGGGAAAAGGGGGCTGGATCTGGGCGTTTATCGTAAACGTTCTGAGAAAGTGCTTGAAAAGACAAGTCAGGAGCTGACGGCAGGCAGAGCAAAGTATGTGTTTGTGTCAGAGAGGATTTTCTGAGGATTTATCCTGAACTGCTACAAAGTGGGTAAGACTGGAGCTTGCTGATGTTTGATTAAAAATGGTTTGACGTTTCAGACGTTTTAGGTCGAAGATTTGTGCCTTCTAGCTATTTGTATTTCTGCCACGATCCAGTCTTGCCCAGACAGTGAGTCAGTGACGCTGACAGATTTGTTCGGGTCTGGCTGTTGACTGGTAGCACCTGGTTGATGAGGTGGGGAGGGGGTGGATGTGATGGATTCTCTCCCTCACACGTCCGCCTTACTGCAGACTCGGCACGCCGGGCAGCCCAGACTCTAATGACAGCTCACATTAGCGTCTGGCTTTCTGATGACTGTGGGAGAAACAGGAAAAACACCTGAGCTGCTCGTCGTTGAGTTTGGGAAGGTGTTGGCTGGTTTTAGAGATGAAGTCTGTTTTTTCCACCTAAATGAGCTTTTTACTGTGAGGTGAATTCTGCAGAAACCTCTAATGAAACACATGCTAATGGGAATCTGGTCCATTACCACCTGCAGCTATACCAGTGGAAGCAGCTGGAAAACTTGTACTTCCGCGAGAAAAAGTTTGCTGTAGAAGTTAATGATCCACACAGGTAAACAGAAAATATTCATTTGTGTTTTTCTGACCCTGATTGATCACTGATTTTCTAAATGTTTTGATCGTATTTTTGTTTCTGCATTTTGTGCAGGAGAGCCGTAACCAAACGTACCTTTGGGCAGACAGGTCTACTCATTCACACCTGGTATGCCAGCCACTCATTAATCAAGACCATTTGGGTTATGGCCATCAGCCAGCACCAGTTCTACTTGGACAGAAAGCAGAGCAAAGTGAGTGTTTGGAACCGCTCCTACTTTCTTTTCCTTTTAAGTATATTTTAGAATTTAATGATCTTTCTCGTTGTTTAAGGGAAAACTAGCACAAGCTAGGAGCTTGGAGGAAGTTGCCATGGAGCTCACAGAGCACGGAGGAGCCAAAATGAACCGGCTGGGAGATGTAGGTCTGAAGAACAACTTTATAACGGCCAGCAATGGGAGCCTGGTGTCCACAGGTGGGTTAGAACACATTAATCACCACAGCAGAGTAACGTTTGACAGTTTCTATCTATAGAGGATCTACCAGGTCAGACCTGCCAGTCAAACGGTTAATTATTATAACAACATGAGTCATTCAGAATCAGGCAGTTGAGAAACAAAAAGCAAAGGTGACCTGTTTAGGGCTTGAGAGTGACTCAGATGTTCTTCCAGGTTCTGCTGACTCTGAAATGAGCGAGGAGCAGAAGAAAGAAAAGCTGTGTGAACTCAGAAGAAAAGAACAGGAGATCCAGGATATTCTGGCCAAGAAAACTAAAGAGCTGAAGAAGATTTGCCTCCGAGAGGCGGTGAGGAGTCAGTTTTCCTATCAGAGCTCCTAGTTCTTGTTTCTGTGCAGAAGGCGGTCTGGTCAGAGTGATTACTGTAACTTACAGTTTATCTGAGTGTTACTAATCTGGTTGTTTTCTCAGGAGCTAACTGGCAAGCTGCCAAAGGAGTATCCCCTCTCATCAGGAGAGCGACCGCCGCAGGTCAGACGGCGCGTTGGCACCGCTTTCAAGTTGGACGACCTTTTTCCCTACAACGAGGTGAAGCTCTCGGATCAATTGTAGCAGCAGTATGACGTTTTAGTCACACGCGGATGTTTAAAGTTCAAATGTTTAAAAGTTTGTGGGTGGCCAATTCAGCACTTAGGACATGAGACCGTGACTCACACTGATGACGCCGAGTCGATGACATCATCTTTGTACTGATTTCCTCTTTTTGGGACAGAATCTCATCCTAATGATTATAAAACACAGGAGGTGGAGCCTTCCTGAACTCCCTAATGTTTTAGTGTTACGTGTATTTTTATGCTCACTCACTCATAAATAAGCCCTGGGGTGGGAACACTGATGTTTTTGCCTTTTAAACACTTCTTGACTGAGTATTCCGAGCACTCACAGTTGGCAGTTAAACACCAGCAGCATGCACCTGAGTCTGAGCTGATTTACAGAAGTATTTAGCTGATGTTTGATCATTAACATCTTCTGTCTCTGTAACAGAGACTTTTAACAAGTTACACCTTTTTGTAGTGTTGCATTTAAACTGCCTGGTAAAAAAAGATGGATCTGACGTTGCTGCAGTAGGTCATGGCTTCAGGGTTTGACCTTTGTTTTTTAAGGTGAGTTTTTTGTCAAGTCAGTGTAATTACAGAAGCATGGGCTGTAGCTGAATCTAACAACCTGAAATATACGAAAAGTATTAATTGATAACTCTCGCAAACAATAAACAACAACATACTTTCAGAGTTGTTTGTGTGCAAAACCAAACATCCTAAGCTATTGCACAACACTTAAATGATCTAAAAGTATTCATTCTAAAATTGATGCATTCATCAAGCCTGAAGATGACAGAAATGAGCTGTAGATGCTCAGTTAGCATGTTGGTCTGATGCTGCTGATGTAGCTAATATGTACACTGCTTCTGCTGCACCAAGTGATGGTTTGGGCCTGTTACATCCCCACCCCCGCCCCTAGGGGGCACCACTCCACTTTTATAGGGGATAAAAAATCAGTTAAAAGCTCAAACACCAGGGATCGGACACTCCTCTGTCTCCTCCGTTCTCTTGGTCACCATGGTGACACAGTTAAATCGTCACTGTCAGCTGCTGTAAAGCTTATATTAAAGTCCAGCTGGTTATATAAGATAAAGATCAGATAAAACAGCTGCGCCAGATGTTCAGAGGACAAGTTGACAGATGCTGTAAATTTTTAACTGTGCATCAAACTTTCAGCCAAAATTTAGTGCAATTAATAAATACATTTCTTTTTTATTTGCTAATTTTATACTGAAGCTCCTTAAAAGTATTAAAAACCAGTTTTGATCCTGCTTTATTGATTTATGTCTTTAAAATTAAGAATGATTTTGCAATGCATTTTCATTTTTGTGTTGTTACTCACTTAGCACACAATCATAAAAGGCAAATGACTTGCCTCAACACTCGGTGCCCGTTACTGTCTCTGATCGACGGACCTCTTTTTGCTGACTTTTGCAGGACCCCTTCCTGAGGAACCTGGAGAGCAGGTTTGCCCTTCAACAGAAGATCGTTGAAGCTGCTAAAAAACTTGCAAATGAGTCAGAACTGTGCAAAACAGTCAAGAAGAAGAGGAGGAGAAACTGTTTGGATGCCATGCACAAACTCCAGCAGATAGAGGATGAGATGAACCAGTACAGAATAAAAAAGGGGAAAAAGCCCACACAGCGTGCCTCAGTGATCATCGCAGGTAGGGCGCATGCTGGCCTGTAGTCCGATACCATGGCAACCATGAATCTGCACTTGCGGAGTATTTGAAGCTGTTTCCTTTTCTTCTTTAGATGAACTTGTCCGGTCAGACTGTAGTTCTCTGTCTAGCCTCCCTATAGACGACGGTGAGTCACTCACATCATTAGACCTGCTCTAACACCTCTGTGCTGTTAACAGGACCTACTGATGTTTACTCCTCTGTGTAGCTTGAGAAGGAATGAAAACTTTATTCTGTGTGTATTTAGATGACTCCGACAGCGCAGGTCAAAGGCCACGGTCACGGTCGGTCCAGGACTCCCCTCAGCTCAGTCCGATGAGAACTCTAGGAGCAGAATATGATGTGGAAAGGCAGGGCTCTCCATCGGGAAATCAGCACAAGAACCACAGCAGGTAGGAAACTAATATTCTTCTCCTGTTTGGATAAGTTATAGGCAGACTGCTTTCACAAGCTCAGGTTTTATTAAATCAGTCTTTTTTCTTGTTCAGCAAAGGAATGATATCATGCACGACTTACCGGCAGAGTCTTGAATATGTGTCATGTCATGTTTGCAGCCTCATTCCTTTCCTCACATCTCATCCCTCACTTTTTATTCTCTCCATTACTGCAACCTTTCTAGATTAGCTTATGATGGCCTGGAGGCTAGCCATACCTACCAGAACCCAAGAGAACCTTCCTCCGCCCACAGTAGTCCCTATAAAACCCTGCCTAGACCTCCTAGAGATCCACGCAGCATGCCTCCCACCCCGGCCATGACCCGCAATGCCTACAGCAGCAGCCAGCTCAGGTGTGCCATCTCCCCTATAGTAACTTTTTCCTTCTCTGTAAAACATCAACCATTTACTAAAACTCATTAAACCTTTGATTTTTCTGCTAAATTCCCCCCTTTTGTCCTGTGAATGACTGCATTTTTGAGGAAATGAAAGAAAAACTGTCTTTTCGGCAGGTTGGAGGGGTCTCCTCGTTGCTTCAGGCATCGTAGTGGAAGTCTGGAGTCTCAGCCCCACCTGAGAAAAGACACAGACTCTGAGAAGCCTGTTTTTATCTTGTCACCATCCCATCGCAGTAACAGCACAGAGGTGTTGGAAGACTGCTCCTCCTACACCAGTCAGTCCAGTCTGGAATACTGCGGGGCAGCTAACTCCCACTACAGTACACTTGACTCTCGTACCTCAACCGTGCATCGTCTGCACAGGAAAGTGGACGTGTTCGGTAACACCGGAAGCATGCCCAACTTGGTCCAGCACCATTCTGGTTGTAACTACTCGTGCGACACCTCATCACATTATGCACCCAGTGCCTACTATGTCACGGGTTACCCGTGCCCGGACATGGATCCTTATGCGAACGGTGCCTACGTTTATGAGAACGACGTTGAAGGCCACTACAATGTCAACCCCACCTACCAAATGAATGGCTATCATGAGCATGACAGGTTCAGGCATTACAGCAGTGATGGAGCAGACAGTCTCTCTCAGAATCCTTATGCGACGGTGAGGCCACCACGGACAAGGGAGGGGCCAAGAAACAAGCTGTTAGCCAAAAACATGCAGAAGGCCTTGGTGGCGGAGCATCTGAGAGGCTGGTACCACCGAAACAGAGGCCACAGAGAGGGGGGGAGGGGACTGATGGCTGGATATGACTTCGACAACGGATCTCAGCTCAGCTTGGGCTACCAGACCATGCCGGCAGCCTTCAGCCACTCGAGTAGAACAGCGTCTTTTTCCTCAGGTGGGACGAACATAAGCTCTTTCAAATATATATTATTACTTGTTTTTTAAAGTAAAGATGATGTTGGTGTCCCAAAGAGGTTAGGGATAAGTGGTACCATAAAATAAAAGAGTCTGCCAATTGTTCTAGATACAGAGAATGTGGCAAACACCATAAACACAAGCATACGAGGAATGTTATAGGGGGCAGTTATGTTAAGTTTGGTTAAAGGGGGCAATAGGCTGCTGTATGTACTAAAACTTTGTAAGTAATAAGAAGCAATTTGAGAAGTATTCTGCTGTTTAAAAGGAACCAGTGCAGGGAGATGAAAACAGGTAAAATATCAGATTTGGAAGTATGAACAGAAAAAGGTTCTAGAACAGAACCTTGGGGAACACCATAATAAAATGATGTTGGAGAGGCAAACACAATTTATTAATTTGAGTGGATTAGGATCGTATCACTTAATAATCCAGGCTAAGACAGTGTTCTTGATCCTAGTTTTGTGTCTGGATCATATTTACTCAAATGAGATGCAGCTGTTTGCTGTTAAGCCATAAATAGATGTGTGGATGAAAAGGATAAATAGATAATGGTTAGAGAGTCATTAGAGTTTTAACTGTCACCAGTCAGAAACACACAAAATAAAAATCTTTAATGAGTCATTTTTATTACTACAGGGCTTTTTTAAAGCATAATTTTAGTTATATGAAGAAAACAGAGTTGTATGATGACTCCTGTTAAACACTCCAACAGTAGCTGAGCAGTTTTGCTTTATTGACTTTTGCAGTGTCGTCAGCAGAAAGCACAGGAAACTGGCGCAATCAGCTGGCCGTTGGTCTGACAGAGTTCGATACGGCTGATGGACCTCAGTACCTTCACCCTGGAGCTCAAGCATCTCCATACAACCGCAGTCCCACACACATCAGGTGAGTCCTGCACAACAGAACAACAGCAGTGGAAACAGACATCCACCGGACCTTGACTGGTGATATAAACGATGGTTCTCTATTCCTTATTTCTTTAATGAGTGCTTTGAGTGTATTCTAAGTCTTGTCTTGTTCTTATGGGGATCCCCTCTGTTTGTCCTTTCTTCTCTCTTTCGCCTCTCAACCTGTAATTAATGCTTACGTGTGAAGAGTTTCATCTGAAAACAAAGAGTCTGAAACATTGCCTAAAAAGCCTGAGTCAGTAGATGAGGTCAGTGCTGATGCCACTAGTGCAGACCAACCGTCAGACTCTAACACTTAATGGTGAGACCGCACACGGTGGACACGTGTCATGATGCAAGTCATCTCCACTCTTCATCTAGTCTTCATTCATGTTTTGCTTTTTACACCTCGTTTTATTAAATCCTCTTTTCATATCCAGGTTTGCTGATTTATTTTTTCACTGAGCCTTCTTTAGCACTAAAATGTCCCAATCATTAGACTAATTAATGTGCTTTAAATAAATATCAAGGTAGAAACTTAGAGGTCGACCGATGTTGGTTTTTCTATTGCCGATACCGACGCCGATATGTAGGAGACATGGTCAGCTGATGGCTAATATCTACGTTTTCCACCTTATTTTCATGCTAGCATGTCACTAATAACATCAGTTGATGCACAAAATTTCTGAAGCTGAATCAGTTTTTGAACTCTGAATTTAACTGTTAAATCTTAATTTTGTGTGAACGTCAGACACCTAAATAAAGTTAGTTTAGAGTATTTATTATGCAGATGTAGGCCGTTTCTCAATACTCAACGACGCTAGTACGTTCTTGTGTACTTGACAAGTGTGTTCTTGGCTAGGACACCAGAAAGTCCGTTCTGCCGAGTACGGGAGGACGAGGACGGCATTTGGAACAAGCGTACTAAAAAACAAACGACCGGACATAAAAATAAAAGTCTAGTCTGTTCCTTAAATGACAAAAAAAACAATGAAAACGTATTATTTGTATTATATTTGTCCACTTTTCATCAAAACTGATAAAATACTAGCATTTCCTGCTGTTAAATGAAGAAAAAAAGTTTTTTTTTCATCAAAACAAAGCAAGGATGCTTTTATTTTGATAGGTTAGCTAATTAGCATTTTGAGGGATCGTGAAGAGTCTGAAAGAAATAAAAAAACAAATACACAGCACATTTTACAGGTTATACGCAATTATTTACAATAACAGACAACTTTATATTGATTTATTTGTATTTCTGATATAAAACACAACAGTTATGAGCTTTCTCCTCTGCCGTTCGGAGTATAACGGTTAGCGGTGCAATGCATTATCGGAAACTTTGCTGTCCCAAGTCCGCAGAAGGACCCATCAGTGCACCCTCGATACAATGGGCGGAGCAAGAACATATCCGGGAACTTTGAGCGAACTTGCCATTATGTAATTAGGATTGGAACAGTACTTGGACCATCGTTGCGTTTCACAAGAACGGGAGTACACAAGTATAGACAAGTACACATATTGAGAAACGGCCCATGATAGCTCACACACAGACTGTTAGCATGCTAACCAGACTCACTGGTGTTGCCGTGCTCTGTGGGTTCTTACGTAGTGTCGTCATCATAACAAAATTGCCTGAGTTTAAAATTAAAACCACGAGCTGATAGTGACTCTAAATGATCCCAACAAAAAGTAAAACTTTATCCAGATAGAAGCACAACCAAATGAAATAGGCAGCCGTCATTTCTAAAAAGTCACTAATGGAAACGTTTCGTAGAACAGTTTTGGGTATACTACCTGTTGTGAGCTGCTCACATGCAGGCTCATAGACCGAAGGCCAAAGTTAGATAAACAAAATGTTATTTCAGATCATTTCCAAAGGGAGCTGCAGCCCTGATAAAAGTTTGAGAAAACTAATCAACATTTGACTTTAGTTATGCCTTTTGCTTGGATAAATATAACATATTATTGCATTTTTATACATAAAACATTTGAAACAGTATCTTAATTTAATTATTTTATAATAATATGATACATTCTATTTATCTCATGAATTCATGTTGTAAATTTTCACAAATAGAGTTTTTTGTATTTTTTTCACACCCGTCTCTCCATTCCCTCTCAGTGGAAGGCCATGTGTTGTCCTCACACATCAGAACTACGGCCATTTTGACATCTTCTCTTCTCACCTGCACAGATTTCACCTCGACAGGAGCTTCATGAGCATCCGCTGAAGAGGACCAAACCAAAGTTTGGTAGAACAGTGCCGTGGCCAGCAGCACATGTGGGGAACAGAACTGAAACAGACTTCTTTGTAAGCCGTCTTTGGAGATAATCTGTGCGTGAAAGTTTTGCATCGAAAGCTCTGAAACAGTGATGACACTCCGGAATGACTTTCCCATGTGCCTTGGATTGGATGAATTGTAGAGGCAGATGAGAATGTGTCAAGATGTTGCACAGCTACACTGAAATTCAAACCTGTCGTGTTCTAAAGACAACTGAAAGCAGCTTGAGTTTCCACAATAGCTACTGCCTTATAAATAAACAGTAGGTTAAACAATCATTTTTTCATTTCATTATAATAATAGTCTAGAATATGACATGGAGATTAAGGACAAAGCTCCAGGATGTTCACAAAGGTGACTTTGTGAGGACTGATTTTATCATTAGAGCAGGTTTTTTCTACCATGAATTCCTATTCCTTCATTTCTTTTGACACGTGGAGTCAGAATGTTTGTCAATATTGTTTATAGAGCCATTTGTCTTGTTGGTGCAGAACATGTTTGATGCATGGTGAGAAAATCCATTTTTGTTCCAAAAAGAGACACTGCCATGAAACCATATCACGATGTTTGCTTCATCACACTTTTGTACAGTCGGTGAGTAGCTACATGTCGTTAGATGTTGTCATAAAATATTTTCCATTTGAAACGAGGAGGAGAATAAAAACATGTGACACACAGATGGGTGTTGCCACTTTCTTTCAGAGACGTGATTTAGTCACTGTCATTAAGTCTTAACCAAAAAAAGAAAAATACTTTTAATGTTACACAGAAAATGAAACGTTTTAATTCAACTATTATGGGATAATACTGAAATGATAACCAAATTATTATATTTTATCATAAATATTAGTAAAAACGTCACTCGTAGTACTTAGATCCTCCACCAGGGGTCAAAAGACCTGCATAAAATTCAATACAGGTGTTGAGGAAAGTACTACTCATGATAAAGAGGTAGCGCTCCGAGGAAAGGCTGTAACGTTCGTTAAAGGAATAGTTTGTGTTCAAAGTAATTTATACTTCCTTAAATTTATTGAGGATTTTTTTCTTCTTTGTGCCAAAATAATCAGTTAGTTAAGGCTTCAGCACACCAAGCTTGTGTTATGATAAAATGATATTCTACCTTATGTATATGTAGACTTTGATGTTTTTGCACATGATCAAGATGAAAGATCATTTTGTATCAGTCCATTGCTTTTTGATATATTTCAGTTTTCCTCCTTAAGTTATAAACATAAACTGTGTAGTTATATAACAGGATCTTTTCCAGGCTAAAACATTTCTGCCACTTTTGATAACATAACAATCATCAGAAGAGACAAATCCAAAGTGCTTATATGTACCAGCCTCACATAAGGTCCATTTAAATATTAAAGTAAGAGAGCTTCTTTTTGATGTACAGATCCAGTGCTACTGCCTGGACCACTAACATCCTGAAATGATCTGGATGATTCTAAAAACATTCATCAGCTGGTAAAAATCTGTTTATGTGGAAGTTTCTTCAAAATGATAACGGGAAATTATTAAAATGTGCCTCCTGCTGAACATCTTGGTGTTCAAAAGCTTTTGATCTGTTGGGAAAATTCAAAGAGGCTCTAACAAAGTGAATCTTACTAAAGTTCATCCTATTGTGTTCAACCTCGTTTTAGTTTGTATCTAGAGAATAAACTTATAGAGATTTAAACCAAGAGCGAGCCACCAGAAGCTTCTGTCCACCTGGATCCACCTGATGCTCAGCCAACATCCCCCTGGTCCTTCATCTGCTGAGTCTATTTTTCAATAAGTTAAAATAAAAGATTTAACATTTTAATTTAGGATTTTTATTTTTTAGGTCCTTCTAGGAAAACCAAAGTGAAAATAACCCCCAGCAGCAACATAAAGTATGTCAGACAAAGACAACCTCCGGTTTGTCCTGAGTTCAGGCAGCTCTTCCACCTCCAGGCGTTTTCTAGGAGGACGTCTGTTTGGATCCCTGAAGCCATCCAGCTGCTGCTGTCAGTCCTGCTCTTTCATTTTACTTGAAGCAACTGTCATCCCAAAAGATCCTGATGGCCGAGCCAGCTGGGAGAGGGAGCTGAAAAAAGAATGCTGGCCCCCCCACCCCCCTGCTTGAACTTTAAATATCTTCCATGCAATTCACGGGGTTAATTTTAGTCAAACTGCTTGAAGCTGGAGTCAAAGCCAGACGCTTCAGTTTGCTCCGTCCTCTACCTCAGACTAAAGATATCTCCCTTCTAATCTCCAAGAGAGAGAAACAACACGGTGTGGACATGTCCAACAACCCCGACTTCGAGGATCTGAACGAGGAGGACATTGATGAAGATGAAATCCTTGCAATGCTTTCACCTGAGGAGCTTAAGGAGCTCCAGAGTGAGATGGATGTTATCATTGCCCCAGATGAGAGTGTACCAGTGGGACAGAGACAGAAGGACCAGACAGAGAAACCCCCAACAGGAACGTTCGATCACAGGTCTCTAGTTGATTATCTCTACTGGGAGAAGGAATCAAAACGAATGCTTGAGGAAGAAAGAGTGCCGGCTACTCTTCTACCCAGTGAGGTAAGAGCTCAGAAACGCTCATTTGGCCAATCGTGTTGAGACAAATCACAAATAGAAATGTTAAAGGGATGGTTTGAACATTCTGACGTGTGCTTCAGTGTAAAAGTTACAAACATTGACTACATTATTCTTGCTTTTGTTTAGAGTTTGAGTAGGACTGGACTGATGAGCTAACGGATAGGTCTGAATGCAAAGAAGAGCAAAGTGCATTGTTATCTTAAACAGCTCCAAACTCCCAAAGCTAACAGCACTTCTGGAATTTACATGGAATTCTGGGATTGATCACAAGCATAAATATCACCAGCTGCAGCAAAATGAATGTAGCTATTCTGGTCGTCAGGTGGGAAATTCTTCACATTTTTGCAAAAATAACTATGGAATGTAAAAGGTGTGCAAAAATTCCTCTTTATCTATGAACTCATTCAAAATTAAAGGGCTAGTTCACTGAGAAACGTCTAATACTTATTCTGTTTAAAAAGTGATCGGTCACTCTGAGTTTCACATTCAGGCTCAAATTTGAAAATGTTCTTCAACCGCCATCACCTCCTATAGCCAACGAAAGAAAATGTACGGGAAAGCACTCGAGTCAGAAGAGGCCAGTCCCTACGTCACAGAGAAAATTCACATCTTGGTTTGCAACCGCAGGGGGAGAGAGCAGAGCACGTCTGAGCTAGTAGAAGCTAACCGTTAGCATTAGCAACCCCACAACATGGCGGAACACATTCCTGTGGTATTTGTGGAGATAAAACATCAACGTTAGAACAGCTGTGATGATATTAGGAAGGCTTGAGCTATTTTAAGACAGCAGCAAAACACTGTGAACCTTGCTGTGATTATACTAGCAGTTAGCTCATCAATCCTGTTGGATCTAAACTTTATTTCTTCAAATTGAGGCTGTTCAGGAAGACCATAATTATTTATAACTTTTACACACAAACACGCTTCAAAGCAGCTGGCATGTTTCATCAGCATCACACTAAACCTCAGCGACTGTTTGTTGTTTTACAGAAAATCTTACAGGAGGATGCCAAAAAGAAAGAAATAGAAACTTCAAAAGAAGCAGACTACGAGGTGTGTGAAGTAATAGAGGAGGTGACTGAAGAAGATGCTGCCAACTGCACAGGAGCTGAAGTTATAGAAGAGCTTATTGAAGAAGATTGTGTGAAGGTTGAAAATGAAAAAGAGATTGATGTAAAAAGGGAAGAAGAAGTGAAGCTAGCAGTGGAAACCAAAGCTGAGGAGGCAGAGGAACATGTAGAAGCCCCGATGAGCACAGAAAGGGCAGAAGAAAGTGATAAAGTTGTAAACCAGCTTATTTCAGACACAAAAGAGGTAGAAACAAACAATGACAACAAAGAAGACAACACATACAAAGACTGTCTTAAAGCTGAAGACACGTTAAAGGATAATCTCCCAAAGAGAGAACAGATCACAGTGAACAAATTAAAAATTCCAAAGTTGGCGTTGAATAATATAAAAATGACATCAAGACCCTCAGGAAACGAGACCAACTTGGAGTCGACGCTGGACAAGATCCGTAACAACAACCCGTCTGTCACGGAGGTGAACCTCAACAACATAGAGAACATTCCCAAAGAGATGCTCCTGGACTACGTCAACGCGCTGAAGAAGAATAAATATGTAAAAGCATTCAGCATCGCAAACACCGGCGTGGACGAAAACATTGCCTTCAGCCTGGCTAACATGTTAAGAGAGAATCGGAGCATCGTGACTTTGAATATCGAGTCCAACTTTATCACGGGAAAAGGCATCGTGGCCATCATCCGCTGCCTGCAGTTCAACGAGACGCTCACAGAGCTCCGTTTCCACAACCAGAGGCACATGCTGGGTCACCACGCAGAGATGGAGATCTCACGCCTGCTCAAGGCCAACAACACCCTCCTGAAGATGGGATACCACTTTGAGCAGCCAGGGCCCAGGATGGTGGTGACAAACATCTTAACCAGAAATCTGGACCGCCAGAGGCAGCTGAGGAAGGAGGAGCAGAAGCAGCAGCAGCTAAAGGAGCAGAGGGAGCTGATGCAGACCTATGAGAACAGCTTTAATCTGCCTCCAGGTTTACTGGAGATGCTGGGATACATACCACCTCTAGAACTCCTACAGGAACACGGACTGGTCCCACCGTCGTCTGAACTGAACGGCGAACCCCAAACACAACATCAGAAAGAGCATCCAGAGCCTCCGAAGGATCCCAAACACAACAGCATTCCCAAGCAACCCAGAGTCGAGTCATCAAACCCGTTACGGGACATCCAGTTAAAGAGGACTCCCAAGAAACGTAACCCGTTACTGGACTTGGACCCAAGGGATGACAGAAGGCCCGAACGACCGAGCTTCCAGCTGAGGAAGACTCCCAAAGTAAAGGATGCAGAAGTCAGAGAGAGGGCGGAGGAGAAGGACAACCTGACCGACGTGATAAAGACTCTGAAACCTGTCCCTCGTAGACGAGTACCTCCAAAGGTCGAACTCACACCTCGAGACCAACTTCTAGACGAGATCAAAAAGAGCAACGTGGCCTATCTCAAGTCTGTGAGTATCCTGGAATTATCACTGAATCTGGGGACAGAGATGCTTTGCTTGTTTCAGCTAACCTTTTGTTTGTTTGGTTGTTGCTCACAGGTGCCACTCCCAAAAGTCCTGGAATCAAGTGAAACAAGTCTTTTCTGACTCGCCTTCAGCTGGTTTCACCACAGCGCACGTTTGTTTTACAGATTCTTGATCACTTCATGTGTACAAAACTAAAAATGACTGAACTATCACAACACAGAATGTGTGCTGTTTCACCGTCTGCTTTGGACTTCAAAAGGTCAGAATAATAAAATAGAACTTCAGACACACGAATGCTTGAACACGTCTCACTCCTCTGATCCTTTAATATCTCAAACACCCAGAAATACTGTTTACAGAGAGGATTATTTATGTGCTGTGGCACAAACAGCAATCTGCTCCATCATGGCCGACATGTTCACAAGTCACTTTTTCTAAGTCTAGTCATGGGTGCCTGAGGTTTAGGGAGAAAGGGATGGAGTCCAAGTCTCAGACTCAAGTCCCCATCTCTGGTCAATGTCACAAATACATCTGACTAGGTTCCCAGTGTCATCAGAGGAAATATCCATCCATCCATCTATCCATTCTCTACAACTTATCCGGAGTCGGGTCACGGGGGCAGCAGCCTAAGGAGGGAAGCCCAGACCTCCCTCTCCCCAGCCACTTGGGCCAGCTCCTCCGGGGGAATTTCAGGGCGTTCCCTGGCCAGCCGAGAGACATAATCCCTCCAGCGTGTCCTGGGTCTTCCTTTGGGTCTCCTCCTGGTTGGACGTGCCCGGAAAACCTCACCAGGGAGGCGTCCAGGAGGCATCCTAACCAGATGCTCGAGACAACTCAACTGGTTCCTCTCAATGTAGAGGAGCAGCGGATCTACTCCGAGCCCCTCCCGGATGACCGAGCTTCTCACCCTATCTCTAAGGGAGAGTCCAGCCACCCTGCGGAGAAAACTCATTTCAGCCGCTTGTATCCGCGATCTCGTTCTTTCGGTCACTACCCAAAGCTCGTGACCATAGGTGAGGGTAGGAACGTAGATCAACCGGTAAATCGAGAGTTTCGCCTTCCGGCTCAGCTCTCTCTTCACCATGACAGACCGGTACAACGCCCCTTCACTGCAGACACAGCACCAATCCGCCTATCGACCTCTCGCTCTTATCTTTCCCTCACTCGTGAACAAGAGATACTTAAACTCCTCCACTTGATGCAGGACCTCGTCCCTGACCTGGAGAAGGCATTCCACCCTTTCCTGATTCAAGACCATGGTCTCAGATTTAGAGCTGATTCTCATCCCAGCTGCTCAGGGGAAATATTTTACTTTTATTGGTTTTAGAAATTAATATTTTATCTTCACATGCAGGTATATAAAAAAAGCATTGTTTACTTTTTTGCTCTTAAGTGTGACATGAGCTTTAAAACTAATTAATCAGAGATCCAGCTGGGCTTCTGGTTACTCTCGATGCTTTTTTCCTACTTTAAACATTTTACATTTCAGAGCTCAAACTAAAAACCGTATAAAATGACTCCATAGATCACCCGGACTGAGGATGGCTGCACTTTATTTCCAGTTCATTATTTGCTTCTCAAGAATAAAAAAGTTCCATAGAAATGATATACGCTGTATAATATGACTATATAGAAACTATAGCACATACACCATCTCTCCTATGTGAGTTGTCATGGTAGCATGCATAGAGTAAGTCGATGCTTACAAGTGAAATAAACAGCAAAAACACAGTAAGAGCTGTAAATAAATAAGCTGTACTAAATAAACGCTCAACATGAAAACAAGGACGGGACCTGAAAGGAGAACACAAGACGTGTCTAGTCCTGCTGCCACTTCAGACTTCTGCATGCTGCTATAAAAATAATGCATCAGAATAAACCACCTTGCACATGCTGACTTATTCTAGGAATAAAACTGCACTTGCCATTCACTTTTCAGTTCTGCATAGCTGCGCTCAGAGGGGATACACGCTGTCTCTGTACACAAAACTACCGACAACAGGGAAATCCACACTCCTGTGTTGTTATTATTATTATTTGGACCATAGCAACAAATCTCAGATCTATTTTTAGACAACTCCTAATGACAGGCCTGCCATTTAGCCAGCAGTGGACACACAGGGCCACGTATCCCATTACCGTGGGTCTGTTAAATCAGGTGAAAAACAAACATTTTGAGGTAGAAAACTGAAACAAAAATATTTTTCTTTTTACAGTTAGCTGTAATGGTTACTCGGTTGAATCTTCTACTTTGTTTTAATGAAATAAATAGACATCTTATGGATCTTAAATGCAATGTAAACAAAAGAAATGACACGATTTGGGGCATTTTTGGACATGGGAATGTTCTGACCTTTGGTAACCTTCAATGTAACGTGTCTTTCAACTTAAAATTAATAAAAAATAATCATGTTAATCTCTACGTATACGCTTTAAATAGTGTGAACTAGCATTGATGGACAGGAACACAAAGTAAGCACAGTGGGAATGCACATATGAATACGTTTATGTGTGTGGGGTAAAACCGGGACACGTGGCATAAAGCTGCAAATGTCTTGAACCCCTCTGTGACTTTAGCTTTCCTTGGCACCCTCGACCTTTACTCCTTCAGTTTACTCTCAATGAAATCCTGAATCTTGTTGATCTTCTCCTCCTGCTGATCCAGGAGATCCATGATCATGCCCATCGGAGTCTTCTTCAACCCAACGACTTCAATCTTGTTCTCCAGCCTGTTCTTCATGTTGCGCAGTCTGAGCGAAGCATGGATCAGCATTACTGCAGGAATAAAGACAAAGCTATTTAGATGGACTGACACGTTTGAAGCCTCCTTGTTATGTTCTTTCTGTGTTTTTTCTTGTTTAATACACAGCGTAGCATGCTTTTTGGCTCTGAACATGGCGACTGTGTGACGCCGAGACTGTCAGCAATTCAATGTAAAAAACATGGGTACATATGAAGCCTCATGAGTAGAACTGGATCAAAACATACATAAAGAAAAACTGTTGTGGGACTTCAAACAGCAGCAGGTGTCTGGGCTGGCATACGTTTCATTTCCATGATGGGCAGATGCTGAATGCATGACATCAGCCAGTAAAAGTGGTTCTGTCTAAAACAACAACCCGTAGCAACGTGTCAACACAGGCAGCAGAGGGCAGGGCTCGTGGGATGGGATCGAGCTTAGCCTGGACCATCTGGACCATCAGCTGATGAACAAATCCACACCGCCCGAGGAGGAAAAAGTGGGATGATTTGTGTGAAACTGAAGGTTGTATAACCGTGAGACTCACACAGCAAAGGGAAGGTGATCCCAAAAATGAAGACCATGACGCCACCAAAGAGAGACAGCAGGAAGTAACTGGTCACCATGACGCCGACCACAAACAGAGCGGGGTTCTTCCTTTTGAAGTTCTTGATGGTGGCCTTGTTTTCTCCAGCCCACACAGAACCAGCGAAGACCAGCGTCACCACAGCGCCTCCCAGGAACATGCCGATGGGATTCAGGAACCTGACCATTGGAACAAGAGGAGGACTAGTTTTTACTGGGTGTGGGGAAAGTTCCTTACTTTTTAAACCAATAGCACAACCTGCTGGTGATGGCGGTAAATGCCCCTGGTGTTTTGCTTTTAAACTGTGAAGAAGGCCTGTACTCACTTTTTCCAACACATCATTGTGTTTTCATGTTCCTTATTTTTAGAAATAAAGAGAAACAACAGATGTGATTTGTGGCTCTTAAGCTTTACAGAGAACTCCACCACACTAATTTCACTTAAAGTTTTAACTTCGTCTATAATAAAGTTACAGCTAGTGGACATTACGTGATAATAGCATAATGTAAACATGCTAATCATAATTATGAGTATTTATAAGGCTGATAAAAGAAGGAAAATGGTTGCTAGGGAAACAGACAGAATGGGTGTGGGTGTAAAGGTATGCAGACGCTCGGAGCTACATGCTAACCTGCTTTAGCTAGTAGCTAGTACTTACCCCACAACTAGGAAAACCACCAGGGCCGCGGCGAAGTAATTTGTCTGGTAGTACATTAAATTACTGATCACTCTGTTGTTCCACTTGGCTAGATCTCCGAACTCTGGTTTACCGAACCGGTCCGCACCGGGGAAGAAGTCGTCCCACGGTCTGAGAGGAGCCAGCTCCATTTTGGCTGCCATGACTTCAGTCGCAAAAACACAAACACTCCAGCACGCGCTGCGTAATATTTTGACAGATCAGCTGATGTCCTCTTCTACGCAGTCCATGTAATCTCGTATACACTCGCGAGATCAGGCACGTTCACGTATTTAGAGTGTTAAACTTGCGCTGCAAAATGCGCAGAGTGCATAGGGGGAGTGGAAAACACAGACATATATACGTAGACGCCTCGTGGACTGGCGGAGCCATAGACATCAATTATTATGTCTATGATTGAAGCTACCGTAGTGGCTGGCCACCATCTTAGATGGGTCTCCATTCGCCCCCAGTGCATTCATTGAGAAAGGTGCACTGCTTACCCAGCTAAAAACACACTTTATCAAGCTTTTTCTCAAAACCAGACACATGGTATGGCATGATAATTAAAATATAAACATAATTAATTAAAACAAAATAAATTAAAATATAAAATCCCATCAGGTAGGCTAGAAAAGTCAATAGCAATCCAAGTGAGCTGTTTTCAATAGTACACATGTTGTTGCAACCGTAAACTGCACAAAAACGGGCATAGTTGCCTAGTCTGCATTGACTTTGCAGAGTGAGGAGACCCATCCAATATGGCGGCGACGCTGTTACGCCCTCCAGCGTCCAAATAGGGCGTCTACGTATTAATTTCTTTGAGTGGAAACGCCAGAAGTTGAATTTAGCGAAACACATTTAAATGTCGTGATACATGAAGTATTTAACTTCCACAATGGTATGTATTTAAATGACATTTTCATTAATACATTGGTACGCTGGGGTGTGTTGTGTAAAATCCATCAATTTTACATTCATTGGTAAAAATCCTACGCATCTTTGACTCCCGTGAACGCATCAGGCTGAATCGAGGACATGGGACCGTGAAAGTATGGCGGATGCCGAGGAGCCGTAAGTCTCAATGAACATAAAAAATAATTCTATCCTTTTTCTAATATGTCCTTTTAACTCCAAAATGGGCATTTTAAAAATAAATTTCACTGTTTTCCTCCAGGGAGAAGAAAAGAAGGCGAATAGAAGACCTGAGTGAGAAGTTAGTGACGAATGCTAAATAAAGGTCTGAGTGGCAGCAGGTCTGCTGCTGCTGGGCCAGAGGAGATGGATGTTATCAGTTAGCTGCTAGTGTTAACAACACTGCATTTACACAGCATGGAAACAAACACTGATGCACTAACCCTCTACATCATTATGGTGGCCACACAGTTCCTGTAATTAGCTAGATGCTTCAGACAGGTGAAGGATTACTGAGCAGTCTCTAGAATAATGTCTTATTTAAAGTCTAATCAACAATGGTACTTATGATGTACACAAAACACACAAATGCATGATCATGAAGCTCAACAGGATGAATAATTCAGCATTTCTGTGTAGATGCTTCATGGTAGCCTTTCCAAAAGAAAGTTGCAGGTTTGAATCCCTGCTGCAGCTTCTCTGCATGTTCTACCCATGCATGCATGGGGTTTCTCTGTGTAATCCAGCTTCCTTCAACAGGCCAAAAACATGCATTTTCAGGTTATTTAGCGACTTAAGTTGTCCCTAGGTGTGAGTGAGTGTGAAACTGTCCCTGTGATGGACTGGAGACCTGTCCAGGGTGTCCTCCTCACACCAAAGGACTGCTGGAGTTAGACACCAGCTCCCCACGAACCCACAGAGGAAAAAGCTTAGAACAGGAATTTCAGGTGCAGATGAATGAGTTTTGAAATGTCCTACTTCACATATTTTAATTAAAAAAAAACATGTTTTTAGAGGCAGCAGAAAGTGTCTCACCAGAGAGTAGATGTGCCTGGAACCAGGCAGCTATTATGGAGCGTTAGCTTGCTGCACATCAAAGACAGTGCAAATAAAACACCCGAATGGCATTCTCCTTGTTGCTGTCACACGTGTGAGGTGACACGACCAAACAGAAATACCTGTACTGATGATGAATTCGTGCACTAAGACGTAGTCCGTGCTGTGCTTCCAGAATGGCTGTCGATAGCGGACACAGGGATGGAGGTTGCTACTGGGATGGTCGCTGGAATCATGTAAGGAAGTTTTTGGAGAGACCAGGACCGTTTACACATCCTGACTTTGAGCCAAGCACTGAGGTGATTAAGAAACACTGTTTTACTATTTTTGATACAATACTTTAACTGACCCGATGCCTTTTGTTCCATCAGTCTCTGCAGTTTTTGTTGGAGACGTGTAAGATTCTGGTCATTGGTGCTGGAGGACTTGGATGTGAGCTCCTTAAAAACCTGGTAGGACAAAACCTTTAACCCTAACCTATCTGGGATCGTTGATGCTGGTTTAAATTGGGTCATTTCTGGTGTTTTAGGCTCTGTCAGGGTTTCGCCTCATTCATGTGGTTGACATGGATACGATTGATGTGTCTAACCTCAACAGGCAGTTTCTCTTCAGGTTGGTCTTTATTTAATCTCATCTTGTTTATAAAAGTCTTTGTCTGCTTGACAGTAAATGTATGTATTTGATAGAATCATTTTGTGAGCATCTTGAGTTTGTGCAGCCCTCAGAAGGTTTACCTAAACCTCTTTCCTGCACCACGTAGGCCCAAAGATGTTGGAAGACCAAAGGCAGAAGTGGCGGCTGACTTTATCAACCGTCGTATCCCAGGATGCAAAGTCGTCCCGTATCCTCGCCGTAAAAACTCCTCAACTTTAGTTAATATTATTATTATTATTAAATTAACTTTTCTTCCTTAACAGAAACACACAGTCACTTTAAAAGGATCCAAGACTTTGACGAGTCTTTCTACAGGCGTGAGTTCACTTTTTCCTGACGATCCTCAGCAGAGCTTCCAGCAAAAGAGACGTTCACCTGATTTTAAAGCATTAATGTTCTCTTCGCAGAGTTCCACATCATCGTCTGTGGACTTGACTCCATCATCGCCCGACGTTGGATAAATGGAATGCTGGTAGATTAAAATATAGATAATTTAGAGATCCACGTTTTCCTCTTTTATTGCTACAGTCACAGAGTCAGATGAGTTATGATGGATTCACCTCCTTCAGATCTCCCTCCTGAGCTATGAGGACGGAGTCCTGGATCCCAGCTCCATCATTCCCCTCATCGACGGAGGAACGGAGGGCTTTAAGGGAAACGCTCGGGTCATTCTCCCCGGCATGACGGCGTGTATTGACTGCACTCTGGAGCTGTACCCACCACAGGTACCGCACACCTTTCAGCTCTCATGTGTCCGACTGTCCTTACAGTTTGGTCTAATAATGAGTCTCATCTGAGAAGATGTAATATCAGCGTTAGTGAAAGAGCTGTGCTGGACAAACAGGCAGGTGTCTCAGGCAGGACATTGTTGACACACGTAGGACGATGTCCTCCTGTGCTGCAGGTTAGTATCTGACACTGTTTGAATAGTTTACTCTGCACTTTAAAAATGGTTGGTAAGAATTTCATAGATACAATAAAGGTAAAGGTGTGACCTCAACCAACCTTTATTAGCAAGAATCCCTGTAATCAGATTACAGTTAAAACTGTAGGAAGTTACTGTGAAGTAGAGTAGCTCTTCAAGTTCCTACAGTTTGTCTCAAAGACCAGGTCATCATCATCACTTTTGTTGCTACTGTTGGGATAATTTACAGTCACTCTGCAGAAAAATATAATAAACCCTGATATTATCTTTATTATGGATTCATTATATGATCATTATAAATTATCACTAAACAGAAAAAAGAAAACCTCCAAAAATGTTCAGAAATGTTCTCATGAGCAGCGTCCTTAATGCCCCTGCTGCCTCGACCAATCAAAATGCTGGATATAATGTGTTGCAGCCAATCAGTGACGATCTCCTATGGATTATTGGATGTAAATATTGTCTTGCTTTCTTTCTTGAAGATACTTGAAAGTTTCTAGTTCTGCCTTAAATCAGGGCTTCACCTACTTTTGGATCTTCCAATCCACAGATAAATTTCCCGATGTGCACCATCGCATCAATGCCGCGGCTGCCAGAACACTGTATCGAGTACGCCAGAATCCTACAGTGGCCCAAAGAAAAGCCCTTTGGAGGTATGCAAACATATTCAGAACCATCTCTGTCCGTGTGGGCCTTCAGTTCCTTTTAGGCTAGCTACTGCAGCTTATTCTACCACATCCCAGAATGCTAAGTATCCCTGGCTGTGGGACATTTGGCTCCAGCTCAGCCTTCACCTGGTAGTTGTGTCAGATGGAGGTCGGATCCGACTGTGACTCTCAAGAGTCTGAGTGGATGGTTATTGGTGTGAAACACCCTACGTGGTCATCACGACAGCTATTCTTGTAAACTTGGTTTTTAAGCCTAAATCTGGTTCTGACTGATGTTTGCTTGTAAAAATGTGGTATTGGTAATCTAAAGGATTACAGAATAAGATTCGCTGTAATTGCTATGAAGTGGTGGAGGTTGGAGCTGTTTGAAGACTTTGGGTTCAGACTAGCTGTTAGCCTATCAGTCCCTCAGGATGTAACCTCCATATCTCTGAACAGGTTGTTGGGTGGGATGATTCAATCGTTTACACGTCACAAAGGCCGCAGCATGTCTTTAAAAGAACTTTGTTTTGTCAGAAGGACAGATCTGTTGTTCTTTCCTACCAGACACCGGTCTAGACGGAGACAATCCAGAACACATCCAGTGGGTGTTTGAAAGGTCCCAGGAAAGAGCAGCAGAGTTCCACATCACAGGAATCACATACAGACTCACCCAAGGTGAGGCTGGTTCATTCACCACTAACCGTTTGTTTAGGCAGAACTGAATAAATGAGCGTTTGTCTCGTTGCAGGAGTCGTGAAAAGGATCATCCCCGCGGTGGCTTCCACTAACGCTGTTATTGCCGGTATGAACATTTAGTTTGTGAAAGCGGTGCTGGCGTCAGCTGGGCCGTTACATCTGAAGTGACTCCTTTAGGTTTCATTAAAGCAGGGCCTTCATTTATCAAACATTCATAGAAACATTCCTTTATTCCCTCCTACGAATGAAATTTAGAATGTTCGTACGAACAGTCAGTGTCCTGATGAAACATGCGGTGGCCTCTCGTACGCATGTTCCTCTGCAATCATCTGATAATAAACCCCACCTGTGCGTACCCAGGTGCTCGTGTTCGTTCACCATCATTTACATACAGAAACGCCCTCATTTAACCATATTTGGTCACACTACGTGCGCAGCTCATTAGGGAATTCCATTCCCTGCTTTCTTCCCGAAAAAAGAAAAAGAAAAACTTTATTGACGGCGAGATTGAGGCACTGGCGGCCGATTTATTTGATTTGATTTATTTACACATAAGAAAAAAAACATACATAACAATAAGGATAAGTTATAGCACAGAGAAAAAAAGAAAAGAAAACAAAAAAATAATATCAGGTGATGGTGTGTGACAGAAACCCATCTGGGTTTAGAAGAGAACAAAGTAGTTTTAGAGGTTGTAATTGTATTATTGTAAACACGGTCAGGACAGAGGAGAGGTTCCTGTCAGAAATAAAGACCTAATGGTTCAATATGAAGAAATGTAGAGAAACGGACTGAATGGTCCATTCTGTTGTCAATTACAGTTTACATTTAAAGGTGTCCTAGAATGCAATTAATCAACAATCTAAAACAGAGCTTTGAGCCTCCAAAAAGCATAAGAACATTTTTTTGGCTTTCATCTGTCCCAGGAGCCCTGATACAGGCCATTCTAAACCCCCTTACTCAGGCCTTCATTGAAAAGAGCTGTTGACCCCTCCCACTCGGCCAGGACTTGCTGATTGGTTGGTTTACCCAGAAGGCCTCAGACACATGCAGGTTTGAGGAGGCGTGGCTCCCCCTTATGACGTGTTAAGGAAGGCTTTCTCAGAACAGGAGGTTTTCTCTCGCCTTTTTCAACTTTCTAATTTACATAAAAAGTAGGTCACACACGACTTTGACGTTTTGGCATGCTGCTGTTGACCACCCAAGCTGTCTTATTCAACAACAACAAGAAAAATGTTGGTTTACATTCTAGGTCCCCTTTAAGGAGTTGTCTGCATGTTCTGTTTAGTTTTGTTCTTGTTAGAAAATGTATGTTGACACTGCAGCCTCCTCTGAGCTCAGGTATCTGCTCAGGAACCGCTCTGGATCCTCAGCAAGCGTCGGTGCGCTCACGGTCCGGAGGACGCGTCCCCTCCAGAGTCTCTGTCAAATCCTCCAGTAACACCAGATCAGCCATGCTACAATGTCAGATACCTGTCGGTCACATGTGTCTTTTATAGGTTTTAGCACCATTCATGCGACAAAGCTGTTTTTTCCACCAAAATACGTATTTGTTGGGTAGAATAATTAGTGGATGAGGAACACTCGTGGATGACTGAGACCTTCAGAATTGCAGTTCCCCCGTTCTGCCACTAGATGCTGTTCCTACGCATGGTCTGAGCTGTTCTTATATTTAGGAACATTTTCACGCACAAGTACAAATTGGTAAATACCACACAATGCGTAAAATCGTTCCTACGCACAAAATACGCACATATCTGTTTGTAAGTACGGTTGATAAATGAGGGCCCTGGTTTTCATCCAGCAGCCTGGATTTCCCGTTAGGTTCCTGGTGACGTTAGACCTTTAAAAGCAGTTAGAGCTCGTGTATTTTAAGGATAAATGAACCAATTAAATTCATATCCTCTAGTATAAACACTCCTTTTCAGGCTGAATCCTGTTAAAATCTTTACTTTTGTTCTTCCCAGCTGCCTGTGCAACAGAAGTTTTTAAAATTGCTACAAGGTTAGTTTCAGAAACACTTTTAAATATGTTCTGTTCTGTTGTCTGCCTCATCTAAATGTGGTGGTTGTTCTTTTTCAGTGCATATATTCCCTTAAATAACTACCTTGTCTTCAATGACGTGGATGGACTGTACACCTACACGTTTGAAGCAGAGAGAAAGGTTTGGTGATGTCCAGCTGGGCTCTTCATGCCAACATTTGAACCCATGAGAATATGTAGTTATGTGATCCATCCTTGGCTGACAGGAGAATTGTACGGCGTGTAGTCAAGTCCCCCAGGACCTCCAGTTCCCTCCTTCTGCCAAACTCCAGGAGGTTTTAGAGTACCTGACAGAAAACGCCTCTCTGTGAGTTTTCCCAGAACAACACGGTCCAGTCACGCCCCTAACGACACCCGACCAGCTGATGATTGTTTTGTTTACCTGCAGACAAATGAAGTCGCCTGCTATCACCACCACTCTGGAAGGAAAGAACAAGACGCTGTACCTGCAGGTAATTATTTACCATCGTTGTTTCAGTACGTCTACCGTGGTCTGTAATTAAACCTGTTGTTTTGTTTTAGTCTGTAAAATCAATCGAAGAGCGCACCAGACCAAATCTCTGCAAAACTTTAAAAGGTAAAGAGGAACCAGCAAACACGTCTCCAAGCAGGTGTCGTCATAATTCACCATCGTTTGTTTTCCTCCTGCTACAGAACTGGGCTTGTCGGATGGCCAGGAAATAGCCGTAGCCGATGTCACCACACCGCAGACGGTTCTCTTCAAAATCAATTTCACGGCGTGATTGTACGATGAGGAGCGCTGGCTGGGATCACAGCGTTGGTGCTTCAGTAGCACATGGAGCTGTAAATACGGCGTCTCACATCTAGTGTTGTCTTAACACACAATCATTTAAATCAGCATTTTTGTAACATTATTTACGTGTGTGTGTGTGTTTGTGTGTTTGTCCAGTGCTGTCCTTGTTCTTTCAGAATCATACGCAAACTCTAATAAAGTTTTATTGTCAGAATGATGAGTTCTGTCTTATTATTGTCATATAAATCCATGAAAATATGTTTGCTAAGCTTAAAACAAGCTTGAGTGTCTTAATGGTAAATGTCCTTCCAGAGTCTTAGAACCCCCCCCAAGGCGCTTCACAACACAATCAGTCATTCACGCATTCACACACTGGTGGGGATGAGCTACATCGTAGCTACAGCTGCCCTGGGGCGCACTGACAGAAGCAAGGCTGCCTTACACTGGCGCCACCGGTCCCTCCGACCACCATCAGCATCAGATGGGTTAAGTGTCTTACACAAGGACATGTCGACAGCGACAGACTGAGCGGGGCGCGAACCTGCGACCTTCCAATTGTGGGGTGGGCACTTAACTCCTCTGCCACCATTTTCCAATATTCAACATTTAGGCATTAACTTTTGCAACTTTTTCATATTTAAATCATGTTCTTGAGGCAGTTTGTGCTAAAATGAGCCTTTACAGGGTTAATGAAATGTCACCCAGACCCCCACCGCCCTCTGTGGCCAGAATACCACACTTGCAACTTCAGAGTGGTGGTCTGATCCCTGTTAGTAAAGTGGAGCTGACATGCCAGCGCTGCAGTCTGCTTCCAGCATGTTTCCTGCATGTTTTAGATTGTGAACACAGCTGATTTGTTTGATTTAGTGATGAACCGCTCCTGTAGACACTAATGAAGGCTGAGGAGACATTTCAGCAGTTAGATTAAGGTGTTAAAAATATGAACGCACAGCGAGGAGATAAGTTTTACTTTTATTTTCACTAACAGACACTAGGGGGTGCTAAAAGCAAGCCAAAACTGACTAGTGTCCCTTTAAAAAGTGCTTGAGCGTGTTGAGTTAAACCTCTGAAAGGAAATGATCTCACCAAACACCAGAAGTAGATGAAAAAAGGCACTTTCATCCCAGATTCACAGTTTCATCGTTTTTAGAGATATTAGTAACAAAACCAGGACATGTGTAGGAACTTGTGTAGGTAAATGGCCTGTATTTGATATAGCTGCCTTGTATGGTTCTACAACTCCCCAAGGAGCTTTACAACACAATCAGTCATTCATCCATTCACACACACTGGTGAAGATGAGCTACAGTGTAGCCACAGCTGCCCTGGGGCGCACTGACAGAGGCGAGGCTGCTGAACACAGGCACCACCGGTCCCTCCTCCAACCACCACCAGCAGGCACGGTGGGTTAAGTGTCTTGTGGTCTGTATGTGGTTATGTATTTATATATTTAAACACAATAATGTACCTCATAAAACAAAATGTGCTACTTTTGGAAACCATAGATCATATTTATGTAAGAGATATAAACGTGTCTTTGAGACCAAAAAATTTATTATTTAGAATTAATTTGAAGACCAAACTTCTCATAATAAATGATTCAAGTTATACTTAGAAGACACACACACACACACACACACACACACACACACACACACACACACACACACACACACACACACACACACACACACACACACACACACACACACACACACACACTCACACACACACACACACACACACGTCAGGGTGACACTATCTTCAAAAGCATCAAAAATGACATTTTTATCCTCTTGCCTCTCAAACATTTGTTTTATTTGCCCCCAGCTATTTGAGATTAGTTGGAACTTCTATATAAAAAAACTCAAGACAGTTTTTAAACGTTGCTCACAAACTACAAATTTTAAAAAATGAAGACGTAAAACTGAATGAGGACAACAGGCCTTAGTTGAACAGATACAGGAAGCAAATGTGTGTTTGTCCAATCAGGACAAAGGGTCTCCAGAGGAAACCAAACACATCCAACAGGACCCATTCACTCTTATTATGGTCGTTCTCAGCCTGACCAGTTGTTTTGGATTTTTAATGAAACAATGAAAAAGGTTTGCTTAAACCCAAATCTGAAGAAAAACAGGGTCAGTGTTTGCAGCTGATCCTCTGTGTGACAGGATGTCTGTACTGACTTAAGCTTCTTAAGGCGCTAATGAAAGTGGCCGCTTATTGTCCGCTGGGCAGATGGTTTCTGTCTTGATTAAGTTTTAATTTTCCCGTCGGGGTAAAGCTGACGAGCCCGTCTCTCTGGCATTGCTTCCTGACTGGAAGCCAGAGTGTAACTCCAGAGAGAGGCGCTGAGGTGTGGGAGAGCAGGTTACCTCCACCTGCACCAGCTCACTCCGCAGCAGCTTCACGGATTTATTCATTCGTTTATTTTTGTTGGTCTGAGGTAGAAACTTGAAAAATGAGGATGAATCTTTTCTGCACACTTCTGTTTTCCTCCTGAAGCGTCACGGTGTTTGTGACATTTGCACAGGCTGATTGATGGGATGGTTCATCATGCACAGAAGTGAGTAAGTATAGAACAGACGTACATGTTGAGCATTAGTTTGGTGTTTTTGCTAACAGCGTGGGATAAAATAGAATTGTTCAGGATTTGTTTAAAAAAATCTAGAATCTGGTGCAAAAGTTCATTTATGTCAGTAATTCAACTTAAAAGGTGAAACTAATCTGAGACAGACTCATTCCATGCAAATCCAGATGTTTCAGCCTTTATTTGTTATAATTGTGATGATCATTGCTACAGCTGATGAAACCACACATTCAGAATCTCAGAATATTAGAATATTGTGAAAAGGTTCAATATTCTAGACTCAAAGTGTCACACTCTAATCAGCTGATGAATCCAGAACACCGGCAAAGGGTTCCTGAGCCTTTAGATGGTCTCTCAGTCTGAGCGGTGTTACTGACATAAATGGGCATTTGCACCAGATTCTAGTTTTTCCAGTTTCACCCGTAGCATTGTGGTATCCATCCATAAAATAAATGTCCCCAAGTCTCTAATAGAAAATCTAGAGTAACATGAGCAGAAACAGATAAATGAATGTTTTCTGCAGGTTCTTATAAAATGTGATTAATGAAACAGCCAGAGGAAAAACTAGCAGTTACTTCATGTCATCGCTGCTCGGACTTCTTTTAACGCTGTGATTTAGCATCAAAATGTCCCCGTTCTTCTGTGACTCATCTGGAGTCTAACTTTAGAATAAAGATTAGCTTAGCACACAGAGTTGTGCACAGCTGAAAGGAGAATATGAGTCAAAAATGAGTCATGTGTGTCCATTCCACATACACCCCTCACAATCAGGCTCTTTATTGGCCAGATTCAATCTGCCCGGGGTCAGCTGGATGCTCTATGTCACTAATAATTTACAACACATCAGGGTTTTTCCTCTGAGTTTAGACAAAACTGTTTTCCACATGATGAAGGTTGCATGACTCTGTTTTCCTGTGCAGGTACGATGAAGACGAATGCACAGACACGTCCTTTACTCCGCAGCCTCTTATTGCTGTGTGCAATAATAATAAACCTCAGCATCCAGCCTGTGTCCAGTGGCAACCAAAGCTCCCGAGGACAGATAGGTGAGTGTCAGACAAAGCCAGACCACTCACACACCCAGAGGGGCTCATTATACGGCTCCTGGTCACCGGCCTTGTTGGTCTGATGGGAGGCTCAAATAAGGCAACAACATCTCCAGACTGGCTCGTTTTATAACATGTTGAAGAAAATCACACGTTGTGTACTAACAGCTTTAAATATTCTGCAGGGTAATGGTGCAGTACTGTGGAAAAAGTCAATGTTCTACTTTAAGTTTCTGTCTTCATAAACAGGATTTAGGTTCAGCTGCAGAGATGTGGAGGTCACGTTGGAGGAGGAAAAGGAAGAGCGCCTTCTGTCCATTCTAGGGGTTTTTTCAGACCAAGAAACAATAACAACGACCTGGTTATCAGCAGGTTTTCACTTTGTTATCAAATTAAAGATTTGGATGAATTTCATTTGAGGATAAGAAGATGTCCCATGTGAAACCCTAAGTGTAAGGAGGTGGAATTTGGACTTTATTGTTCTCATGACATCATTTGATAAAAAAAAAAAGTTTTTCTTTATTCCTAAAAGGTTCGACTCGTTTAAAACGAGAGAACTGAAACAGTTCTGTCTCGTTAAAAAGAGAAAACAAAGCAAAGGTGGCTACACTTTATCATCAGGTGAATGAAGGATGATGATGTTTTTGTCCGTGTGTGTGTGTGTGTGTGTGTGTGTGTGTGTGTTTAAATTCTCTTTAGCATGTATTTTTCAGCATTTTCATATTGTTTTGTTAGACTCTGAGCTTTCTAAGCCAATAGGAACAAACTGCACCAGAGGCTTAACGCGTGAGACTTTTTGTTTTTCCACCTCTTTGTAAAAAATCACTTGGATAAAAAGTTTAGAATTAAATGAGTAGTTAAAGCTGTTATAGTGAATCTACAGAACAAGCCAGGTTTTGAACACAAACACGGTCACGGAACACTCACCATCCCCTCGGGTATCTTCCCTGAGACGCTTCTGCTGGAACTGGAAACATTACCAGAGGAAACCAGATAGCGCTAAACACCAGTCTCCGTTTTCTAGGTCCAAACGTCTTTTGTTGTCCGTGACTTCAAATGGTGTTTTTCTTTTTGGGACTCTGGTAGTTTGTCCTAAAGTTGAAGTGGTAGCAGCCGGCTGTTTCTCCTTCTCTGATATTATTGAGCGGAGAACCTCTCACACCAGTGGGGTTCTGTTGCTGAATACGTGAGAGTGATGAGTGGAGGACCCAGGTATGTGCTGCGGTTCGGTGAGACCGACAACCAGATGGTCCAATAGTTGCTTTTGGTCCGAAACGTGTTATTGGTGGAGGTTTTTAGACAAATGCAAGAGAACCAATTTATTAGTTTATTAATTTAATCTCCACAACATATTTATTAAGAGGTATGAAAAAGCCTTTGAAGCTAATTTGTTTTCCACATTTGCTATTGCAGCTTTAACCTGAGTATTTCAGACGTATCTTTCTGATGTTAGCTGTTATGTAATGGAGTTACACAAGGGTGCATTTGGTTTGCACCGTTGCCTTGCAGCAAGAGGGTTGCTGGTTCAACTGCACTTTGGATGTTCTATTTTGATTTTCTCTTGTTTCCTCCCACTGTTCAGCTTAAATGGGAACAATGGGAAGGTGTGACCTAGGTCAACCTAAAGTGTCCTTATTGGTGTGAATGTTGATCTGTGTGATGGATCGGTAAAGCTGGTTAGATGTACACCATGTCTCACCCCAAGTGACCGCTGAAGATACCTGTGATCCTGAATGAATGAATGTAGACACACAGACATGTGAGTATGAGCAAAAGGTAGACCCATCATCCTAGTGGTTTTGACTCTATCCAGTACTGAGAGACACGAGAATGTAGGAGCAGACGCTGACTGATGTGTCAAAAATAAGAAAATGTGAGTTTAGAACGAGCCTTTGAGCATCTGCTTCCTGCTTTAGTCTCTGCTCGAGGAAGCCCCGTCCTGCTCAGAAGTGTCACGTTTTCCTCTCAGTGAAGTCAAATCAAACGGTTAACTTCAGAGACGGTCTCTGACCACGCATCAGTGTGTTTTTAATTTATCTTATTTTCTAAAATGAGCTGATTGCCTGGTTTTAAATGTGTGATCTCTGATCTGCAAACCTGACTTGATTCAGGAGGTTAGGTTTGCAGCACGGGTTGCCATGGTGACTGGAGCCATCATGTCACAGTCGTTGGTTTTTGTCACGGTTTGCTGTGAAGTTATTAGTCTCATTTCTCTGAGTTTTGGGCTTTCAATGTTTATCTAGCTGTTATGGCTCTCTGCTTTGTTTTATTTATTCAGTTTTTCAGAGATGTTCTTTTGCTTTCTGCTCACCAGATTCCAGCTTAATTACCTCCTGCTTTATGCTGTGGCCTGTGCTTTGGTGGCAGACGGCTCAGTTCCAGGCTGCTTTTGTGTTTTGACTCCTGCAGCAGCAGCAGGATTCAGATGTGATTGAACTTAAAAACACATTATATTTATTTTATGTACTTATAAAATGTTCCAAACACTCTGGGGTTGCGCCACAGTCCAGCGCCTGCATGTTGGGTTAACTGCATATGACAAATGTAGTTGGAAAGTGAGCTGACACATTTATGTTGATGAGCTGATGATCCACTAGGGGGCACTGAAGCTTTAGAAACAACACTACATCTGGAGAGGTAGTTACTGGACTGCTTCCCCTACAGTAATAATATTATTTTTAACTGAATATTTAAAAAACAACAAGAATTTGCTGCTCTCTGCTGGAATAATCAGACTGAAACGGTCACCTTTGGATGGAAACATCAACCCACATTTTAAACCTGTCTTTTCCAGAATCCTCACAGGAGAGGACGGGGACGTGTGAAGTAGTTGCTGCTCATCGCTGCTGCAACAAGAATAAGATTGAAGAGCGCTCTCAAACAGTCAAGTGTTCATGCTTCCCCGGACAGGTAGCAGGGACAACCAGGGCGCTGCCCTCCTGTGTGGAAGGTAACCCTCTTCTCCTCTGAAAGGAAAGTTTCTGATGTGTCTGATGCTTTGTGTCAAAGTTGAGTCACTTTCTCTGGAGCTCACGGACTCTGAGGCTTTTAAGGAGTGTGACATCTTATTGGGATGTTTTTCCAAGCAACTCTTTGTTGTCTTTTTTCATTTTCCTTTTGAAGTGTTGGAGTCTAAAAAGTGACCTTGGGCCATGACTTCTTTTCTCTCCTTGCAGCATCTATTGTGCGTCAGAAATGGTGGTGTAGGATGGAGCCGTGTCTGGAGGGGGAGGAGTGCCGAGTTCTTCCTGACCTCACCGGTTGGTCGTGCATCTCTGGACACAAAGTAAAGACCACAAAGGTGAAGGGGGCGGGGGCTGCATCAGTCTGAGTCACTGTTCAGTTAGCACATCCACCCAGCTTCACCTGCTGTCGTCTCCAGGAAGTTTGTAGGGGCGGTGGGGGCAAATCCCAGCTGCCATTGGACAGGAAGCAAGGCACATCCCAGATGGATGGACAGTCAGATTTTATCTTACAGGCATGATAGCAATCAAACTGGTGACAGGATGCTTTCCAGACACAACCCACCCCTAACCTTAACCCAGAAACAAGAATAAAACCCTCCCTTTTAATGTAAGGAAACTCTAAATAAAGCAAGCTCTTCAGGGTGGTGGGATGTGATGTTGGAGAGATTCTAAAAGCAAAACAGATGAGTTCATCCAAAGATCACAATGAAGCACACCAGCTCACCGGTGGTATGTATACATGCCACATTCAGCCTTTACACGACTAAAAAGGAGGAAAATGGGTTCAAAGCATGCAAAGAGTTAATTATAAAGGAGCTGAGTGGGCATACAGTGGGCCTATATGGGCTGCTGTTGTAAGGATAAACAGAGCAATGAGGCAGATAACTGTGTCAGTGATGACGGTCATTTACATTAGGCGTGTACGTGGGCACAGAATATAATTATAACATGTAGCATTAGCAGGAGTAGCATCAGCCCCGCGGCTGACCAAACAGGGTCATGATTATTAATAAACGCAGCCTGACTTCTCTCCCATACTAAGTCTGACTAGAGGAAGCTGGTCGTAAATGCATTTTCCCAAGCTCTCCTTTGATGCTGTACCGTTTTAAAACCAAGCTTAATAGCTGCTCCCATTGGCTGTATCAACCCGCTTGCTCTCACCAGACACAGTGGGCTCAGAAAACCTAATTCTGTAATCTGGTGACTGATGGGCCAAGAGGACAAACAGAAAATAAGCCGTGAACTCGTTCCGAGCACTAAATCCCATGTAATTAAATCTGACGGCCAAAAGGAAAGGCTGTTGCTGTTAGAAATACACTTTCTCAGAAGTTCCCTTTGTGTCGAACTGTTTTCCATCCATAATTCATGGGAGGAAACATTTTACAAGGAATCTGGGGCAGGTAAGTACTGGGAGCATGCAGGAAGTGATCAGTGGCTCCTCTGTAGCCAGCAGACTATAATCCTGAACAAAAGGATGAGACAGAGCAGGATGCAGTCGTCCTTTACAGTAACCTTCACTTGGTTACTGTTGCTATGCTGTAAAGCCTTTTGTTCATGGAGACAATCTGAGTTTGTTGACATTTCTGTGACAGTCAATCTTTTTTTTTTTTTTTTTACTTTTTTTTTTACCTGATTCACTAATAATTAATCCACTATCCTGTAATGCTAAAGTTTCACCCTGGACAGGATTTTTCTCACCTCCAGCTGGCCCAAAGGCTTCACCTCCTGGCCAAGCACAGTGAAGCAGTGATAGTTCCTGTTATTTCATCTGGAAAGGTTTTGCCACAGGTCTTTGAACAGCCTCAGCTTGAAGAACTTGATCAAACAGAGATGCTAACAGGTAGAGCTGTTATAAAGCCAAGACCAAAGTAGCTTACTGCTGTTTTAAAATGCTAGCGTGCTGTAACACTGCTGTGACACTGCTGTAACACTGCTATAACGCTGCTGTAATGCTGCTGTAATGCTGCTGTAACACTGCTGTAAAACTGCTGTAACGCTGCTGTAACACTGCTGTAACGCTGCTGTAACACTGCTGTAACACAGCTGTAACGTTGCTGTAACACTGCTGTAACACAACTGCAACGTTGCTGTAACACTGCTGTAAAACAGCTGTAACGCTGCTGTAACACAGCTGTAACGAAGCTGTAACGCTGCCGTGACACTTCTGTAAAACTGCTGTAACGCTGCTGTAACACTGCTGTGACACAACTGCAACGTTGCTGTAACACTGCTGTAAAACTGCTGTAACGCTGCTGTAACACAGCTGTAACGTTGCTGTAACACTGCTGTAACACAACTGCAACGTTGCTGTAACACTGCTGTAACACAGCTGTAACGCTGCTGTAACACAGCTGTAACAAAGCTGTAACGCTGCTGTGACACTTCTGTAAAACTGCTGTAACGCTGCTGTAACACTGCTGTAACGCTGCTGTAATGCTGCTGTAACACAGCTGTAACACAGCTGTAACGCTGCTGTAACGCTGCTGTAACACAGCTGTAACGCTGCTGTAACACTGCTGTGACACTGCTGTAACACAGCTGTAACACTGCTGTAACACAGCTGTAACGCTGCTGTTACACTGCTGTAACACAGCTGTAATGCTGCTGTAACACAGCTGTAACGTTGCTGTAATGCTGCTGTGACGCTGCTGTAACACAGCTGTACATGTCACATAAAACATAGCTTTTCGAGGCTATTTGCAGAAGAAAATAGCAGCTCACATGTCTGCTTTAATAACTGTGTGACACCCAAGTGTTGGAGGGTAAACATTTCTACAGTTTGCATGAAAATCTTTCAGATTTGAGTTGGGATCAAAACTACAGCAGTCCAGTTTGGTCTAATCTCTTATCTCATAAACCTTTACACCTCAGTACATTTTGTCACTCACATAGATTTGTATTTTTCCAAAGAAATTAGCGATTGATCTTTAATAATTCTGATGAAAATGTAATCTGACGTTTGTGATGAAATCTTCTGCATTGCTGCTAGAACACATGAAACATTAGAGCTGAAACCCATGTTGATTGAAATCCACTCCAGACTAATCTCTGTTTCTTCTCTAAAATAGCTATTTACACCTAAGATATCAGTTGTTCAAAACCTTTCCAAAAAACCCAGTTTCAAAAGATCTGAACCATCACATCCATCCAACTCCAGGGTTACAGAGATCTCCAAGGCAACAGCTGATGAATGAGCAGGAATTTGGCCAAAAGGAGAAAAATAAGGATAATCGCTGAGTTTAGGTTGGTCTTTAACTCTCAAAGAGCTTCCTGCAACGCTAAAGGACCAACTGTAGCACAAACACAACAATCAAATGTTTGTTGTTGTACCATAAACTCTACATGCCCATAAGTGGCCACTCCAACAGCACCACCCTGTGCTGGGAACACCACCCCACTTAGCCCATTATCACCTTGAGGTACCGCAACAAAGTTGCACTTAAAGCTGGAGGAGCTGGAGATGTCTTCGAGGTTTTCTCTGGAGTCTTCTGCTAGACCCGTGTGCTGTAGACCTAGCTTCAGCTGCTGTTTGCTCAGATTAAGCCTCCACTCATGTAAAGACCTACATTTGTCACACTAGAGGAGTAGCGGTGACATTTCTGCAGGTTTTACTGTGACTGCAAGAGGTTGCCTGTAATCTAGGCTTCTTTTCTGTTTATCTGTTGTTTATCGTTGATCAGGAAGGATGAAATCTGCCTACCGAGCCTACAGCATGATGGGATGGGGGGCGGGCTGCTAATGCTTATATCTGTGAGAGTGATAACCACCTTTAAAATCCATTTAATGGGCTGATAACGATCCAAGCAAAATGTTTCATCTCTAGCTGACAGCAGCTGATTGGTGGGTCACGAGAAGATTCTCTAAGCCGTAGCTGTAAGGTGACGATAATGGTGAGCCTCCACGGCCGCTCCAGGATGAATATCCTCCTTCACGCCGGCACTAAATTCTTCATAGATTAGACTGGAATAGGCAAAGGATGGTTGTTTCCTCAGAGTCTGTGCATTAAAATGGACACAGGGTCTGAAAAGTGAATCTGGAGACACCTTAGGATCTTTCTCATGACTCTGGTTCAGTCCTGGAATTCTTATAGTTTCAGATGCTGCTACAACTCAGAGTTGACCTGAGGGCATGCTGAAAATAAATCAAAATAAAGTTATTATTTCCACTCACTTTAATTTTATTCAAATCCCTCACGGCATTTTAAAATTAGGAAACAGAAAGTAATTCTCTTTTCTTCTACCTTTCTTTTTAGGTGGGGAGATAAGAAGCCAGACGCCCCCCCTGACGAGTGCAAGCCTCACCTGGACGGCTCAAGTCAACTGTAGTTAGACCGAACCCGCGACAGATAGCACCAGGAAAATAAAGATTTAATTAGATATCTACTGGCTGAGCTTTAAACAGCAAAAACTCATTATTTAGATCCTTCATCTCTCAACAGTTTTGTTTAGGGGTAATCCCACAGAGAGAGCCATCTATTACCAGCTGATAAAAGGCTCTAGCGCCTTTTTCCAGGGAGCTTCTGGAAAAGTCTTTGTTTTGGTGCTTGGAATGCCGAGCACATTGTGATGCTCTCAATCAAAGTTTGGATGGGGCTGCTGGCAGACACTTAAAAAGAGATTTTGTGGATTTTTCAGGTGGCAGAAAGTGAACCCCGTCTGCAGCTCATGACTCTCGAAGCAACAGACCGCAAATACTGAGAAATTTATGATTACAGTGTGTAGAGATTGTAGTCAGCGCTGTCCCCTACTCTTAGCTTTCTAACGAGGTCAAATCCCCACAGACTGGTCCTTACTACAGAGACACACGCACGCACGCACGCACGCACGCACGCACACACACACACACACACACACACACACACACACACACACACACCAAGGCTACATCGGCTGGACAGGCCACCACCTGCAGGGCTACGATGGCTCACACACAAACATCCTGAAGTTCTGACGCAAAACAAGGCCTGTTTGAAATGCTAATGATGAGACGAGAGGAGTGAGAAAAGAGAAGCAGAGCTTCTTCACCGCTGAGAGTCTTTACATCAGGCCTTTTTGTTTGTCTCTCTAGACTGAGAGTTCCCGTGGAGGGGACCGTTCTTATAGTAATGATAGGAAACTCTGGTGTTTTTCTGCCTCGAAGCAAAACACAGACACTAGGAAAAATGACTGTTTATTACCACTTAATCAGTTGTCCTCTTAATATGCATAAAACACGTATTTCTTCTGATTTTCTGTCTTTTATCTCTTGAGTTGAGTCCCAGGATTTGCATTTTACCTTTGTAATGAAGGTTTTTCTAAATAACACAAATATAGTGGCTGCAAATCATTCCATTTTAGGCATCAGACTCGTATGAAGGCCACACGCTGTGCTCGCTGAAAGCAGCTGAATCCTAAGCAGCTTGCTCACAACATCACACAATTATGCATTATGATTGTTTTGGTAGAGACAAGATTCTTCTCTGAGCCATCATGCGGCTCCAGCGTTTATACACGGGGGTTTGCTTTGTAAACATTCCAGTTTTAATTGTCTTTTAATGTTTGCAGGGCTGCGAATGTTGATAAGATAAAATTGTGTCATTTTAAGATTCATCTTGTGATGGAGAGCTCATTTCTCCTCTGAAATACTGAGGTGACTGAGAGTAATTTGCTTTGCCTGCTGGTGGATTCAGTGACAGCCCATCACACAACAATTACTGCTGATTTTTCTTGTGTGGTGTACAGCTGAACCCAGCAGCAGCCTGAATGTTTCTGATTCAAGCCTGCAACCAAACAACTGATAAACGTAAGACAACGAGGTGTGATGGGGCTTTACCGCACATCTTCCTTTGAGTCTGAGCGTGTTTACATGTTACAGGTCCAGCACCCAACACCACTGCACTGTGATGCTGCACAATGACTGGTTATTCAACACTGTGGAAGAGTTGGAGAGAATTAGCACACTGGTTCAATAAAACAGCACGATTACTATTACTATTACTTTTACTGCAGCAGACTCAAACTACTGCACGACTTCCTCATCAGGTTAGTTATTTTGTAGTAAAGTCTTCATGTTCTGCAGTGTTGGTAAACCTATGGATGGAACTGCTCTGTGTTTTAGCTTTCACAACAAGAGGGATGGTCCCATTATTTTTTAAATTACAGAGTTGTGTGGGAAAGTTAACCTTCTGTTGTAGACAGTAGGGTGTCCAAGTCTAAGCCGGTTTGGAACAGCAGGAAAGAGAGAGCAGGTGTGCTCCCACATCTCTCCCTGTTATCTGATCTCTTCAACTTTTAAATAAAGTCACAATATTCTGTCTTTTTCATCCTGTCTTAAATGTTGACATGTCCTACAAGGTTCAGGCAACTGGACTTCTTTGATTTCTTCTCATCTGAGGAGCTTGTATGGGAACTTATTTCCAAAACAGTTTGAGTCTAGGTCACACCCTACTGCATTCTAACACAATAAGCCCTAACAACATCAACAACTTATCAGGAGGTAGGGAGGAGGGATATTCATAGGTAGTTTCTGCTCATTAAGCAACAACAGACAGCTACAGTTTATAAGCTTGACCCTCCCATATTCCAGTCAGAATTGACAAAGTTCCTTGGATGAGAAGTGAAACATCTTCAAGAAACCAAAGAAGTCCAGTTGCCTTCATTTGAACCCCTTTGGATTACCATGACCTGGATGACTGAGAACCTTCACCAGCATATTGCCTGAGTAATAATAACAGGTCTAAGATAAACTGAATAACATATTACAGGTCACATATGTGGACCACAGGTCTCAGGAGGTAAAAGGTGAAACACGCTAGGGGAGACCTAGATTAAACAAAAACAAAGCATAAGTGGACATAGATGGAAGTGTGTATTAGCTACTACAACAGCTTGCCATACTTCACTGCTGCTACAGATTGACAAAGAAACATGTTCACGCTGATTTCAAACAAGCAGGGAGATCTTTGATCTTCTGCCATCCTGAAGCAGCTGACTGATGTGGAGAGCTTTTTTAGTCATGTGACCAACTCGCTACTCTAGATGGTAAAACATCACTCATAAAAGGACAATCAGAGGAACTTCTGGACAAGTGCTTTACCTGTCTCCAACCACTGTTACTTTGATCCATACAGGTAAAACAAAAGCTTTGGGTACAAACTACTTTATTAAAATCCTGAAAGTGGCGACGAGTCTCAGAGCTCCAGCTGACTTCTGAGTGTGTTTTCACCTTACCCTGCCTCCAGGATGAAAGCTTTCAGCGGTGCAGACGTGTGTTTTAGATCTGGATGGTAAATGATGGATCTGGGAGGGAGGTGAGGAACCTGAAGATATTCGTTGTTAAATCCAACCTGAGATCACGTTGATAAAAACGTGTTAATATACCTGAATCTATGAACTAATTTAAAAGTTGTGAAAAATAAATAAAGTCAAGGGGATTTTTTTCAGTAATTGTTCAGTAGATGGTAACCTGATGTGATGTAGCATTAAAGTAGAGTTAACATCTCCGAGCTGCATGTTCCCTCATGGCTGAGGCGTGACCAGCGCAGGTGTGTGTGTGTGTGTGTGCACGTGCGTGCATGCATGTGTGGTTCTGTTCAAATGTTCATATCAAACCATCACAGGACAGAAAAATGCAGTTGCTCCTCCAGCTATCTGAACAACCTCAGTTTAGAAAACTAGAGATCAGTTCTGTAACATGTTGAGTTGATGGTGCAGCAGGACCACAGTCCTGTCCTTTTAAAGTGACTATGATCTCAGGAGTTTCATAGTTTCTGTAAAAACAACGTTTTAAACTTTTTGTACTGTTGTGTATTTTAAATCAGTTATTCTGTTGATCCTGTGTCTCGTGCTACAGACAGCTAGCTCCTCTGATTGGTTCCACAAAATGTTACTTAGAGAAACATGATTGATTTATTTTGGTCTGGCCTAGGGGTGGGAATTGATAAGTCTTTATCAAAATCAATGGCATTGTTGCTTCTGTCTATCAATCCAATTCCTTATGAATTCCTTATGAATTCCAGAGTAGTTCAATAGGTGGCAAAACATTAATTGCACACAGTTTCCTGCATTTTAACTGTCAGTTTATTAATTACAAATAATCAATTGTACCTGGTAATGTTTGGAAAGGTATTTCCAAATGTTCTTTATGCTCCTTGTGAAGGCAGAGTCATCTTCTTGCTGTAGCTTTTGCAAGATGTGAAAAATCTCACCACAGGTCAGACTTTAGTTGCTGGAGTCTGCTAGTGTGGAGGTGTGTATATGAGGCAAATGACGCTAACATGATAGGCAGTGTTAGCTGATTAGTTACCTGCAGTATTAACAGGAGAGGATGTGTAAACGTCACCACTGCTGCTGCGTTGAAATTAACTAGTCCAGAGCGGGTCAAAAACAAGACATTCACTTTAAGTGTATTTTGTGCACAAATGCTTTTGCATATTTGTAGTGTTTCCTCTCTCTGATGAAATATCTACTTTGCAAGTATTGCGAGTTGTCCTGTTGTCATCCTTTCTCGTAAAGTATATCCAAACTTTTGAGCATTTGTGCCGCTTAGTCGCCATGTTTTCCTGCTGAGTAAATGCGTAAGCTACGCAACATGCTGGTTGACGTGATTCATGCCGACTGGAAGAGAATCGTTTGCAAAAATGGCAAACGATTCCTAGGAATTGAAACAGTGGGAACCGGTTCCCAACAAGAACCAGTTTTTGATTCCCACCCTAGTCTGGCACATGCTGGTGAAATGTCTTGTTTGTTACCCAACTAGTCATTAGCTCATCAACCAGGTTAGTACAAAGCTGTGTTTCCACAGGCTGAGGCTGATCCATGAGCTATCTACCACTAAGATAACTGTTAGAATCTGGTGCCAAAGTTCACTTATGCCAGTAACACAGCTCAGACTGAGAGACCATCTAAAGGCTCAGGAACCCTCTGCAGGTATTCTGGATTCATCAGCTGATTAGAGTGTGACACTTTGAGTCTAGATAGAATATTGAACCTTTTCACAATATTCTGATTGAGATTTTGAATGTGGGTTTTCATCAGCTGTAGCCAGAATCATCACAATTAGAACAAAGGCTGAAACATCTGGCTTTGCATGGAATGAGCCTGTCTCATAGATTAGTTTCACATTTAAGTTAAATTATTGACATAAATGAATTTTTGCACCAGATTCAAATTTTTCAGTTTCACCTGAATAACAACTGAGACTGTGGATGCTGTTTCTACGTCCAGATGTTTCCTTGTGTGTCTTTTTTTTTCTATCAAGCCTTTAATCTTTACTACACATGAATTAAAGGTGCCATGACTCAGTGGCTCTTACAGCTTTATTGGTCTATTTAGTTTAGTTTTCACAAACATTTCATTTTATAAAGCCACTGGAAATGTATTATTTTCTGCTGTACTTATATATTTTGATAATGTCATTTTAGATTCAAACCTACCCATTATGTACTGTTATTATGCCTGCATACTCTAACATGATGTTAGGCCACTTTACTGTATTGCTGTATTTGGTGAACTCTGATTTGTTTTAAATTCAGAACCAAAGTTTGGAATAAAGACACACTTTTTTAGGGTTTATGTCAACACTGACATCATATATTCCCACATTTCTGCTTCTGTTCCTAAAATATCTATATGCACCCAGGTGCTTTCACCTTTTTATGTATTTGAGTCTTTTCCATGACATTCATTAGGTGACTTTCAGATGTGTCTGTGATGTGCTCACGCTTGTGCCAGATGCCATAAAGTTAAAGACCCCAAAACAAAACAAAGAAGCCTCCAGTGTTGATCTGTGAAAAGACTGTTAATGTAAGTCAGAGCTGTTAGCTCTGTGCCTTCTCCACAAATTAAGCAGAAACCCTCTCAGCACCTGTCAGCTTTAAAAACGTCACCTAAAATAAAGCTGACAGCAGATGAAATCAGATCATTAAGGTGCTGAATGTTACAGAATCTGCTCTTAGATGCAATGAAATTTCTTTTAATTTTAAACTTAACAACTGTGTAATTTTTATCAACCAGTGACACCCAGAAATAGCTTGTGGCAGCTTGTTTGACACGAGTTATTATGCTGGTGTGTGTGTGTGTGTGTGCGTGCGTGCGTGCGTGCGTGCGTGTGCATGGTGGTGGTGGTGTTTTTTTGTAGGCTGTGATCACTAAAAAGCCCTGTGGAAAACAAGAAATAATGAAGACCATGTCTTCCCTCACCAGCACACACACACACACACACACACACACACACACACACACACACACACACACACACACACACACACACGCACACACACACACACACACACACACACACACACACACACACACACACACACACACACACACACACACACACACACACATATATATATACTGTGTCTATATATACTGTATATATATATATACACTGCTCACAAAAATGAAAGGAACACTTTAAAGAAACACATTAGATACATCAGATCTCAATATGAAGTTGGATATCTATACAAATAACGACAGGGCAATGTCTTAGGAACAAAAGGATGCCAAGTCTTTTAATGGAAATAAAGGTTTTCAGCCTACAGAGGGCTCAATTGTGTAGACACCCTAAAATCAGAGTGAAATGAAGATGTGGCAGGCTAGTCCATTATTTCAAAAACTTAATTTCTGCAACTCAAAATGCTTTTCAGTATCTTGTGTGGCCCCCACGAGCTTGTGTGCATGCTTGACAACGTCGGGGCATGCTCCTAATGAGACAACGGATGGTGTCTTGTGGCATTTCCTCCCAGATCTGTGTGAGGGCATCCCTGAGCTCTTGTACAGTCTGAGGAGCAACCTGGCGCCGCCTAATGGACCCAAACATAATGTCCCACAGATGTTCTATTGGGTTTAAGTCAGGGGATGGTGAAGGCCATTCAATTGTTTCAATTCCTTCATCCTCCAGGTACTGCCTGCATACTCTTGCCACATGAGGCCGGGCATTGTCGTGCATTAGGAGAAACCCAGGACCTACTGCATCAGCGTAGGGTCTGACAAAGGGTTCAAGGATTTCATCTCGATACCTTATGGCAGTCAGAGCACCATTTCCTAGGCAGTAGAGGTCTGTGCGTCCCTCCATGGATATGCCTCCCTAGACCATCACTGACCCACCACCAAACCTGTCATGTTGAACGACGTTGCAGGCAGCATAACGTTCTCCTTGTCTTCTCCAGACTCTTTCACGTCTATCACAGGTGCTCAGGGTGAACCTGCTCTGGTCTGTAAAAAGTACAGGGCGCCAGTGGCAGACTTGCCAATTCTGGTGTTCTTGAGCAAATGCCAGTCGAGCTCTACGGTGCTGGGCAGTGAGCACAGGGCCCACTACAGGACGTCGGACCCTCAGGCCATCTTCATGAAGTCTGTTCCTGATTGTTTGGGTAGAGACATTCACACCAGTGGCCCTCTGGAGGTCATTCTGTAGGGCACGAGCAGTGCTCAGCCTGTTCCGAGAATAACCGCCAGTCTCCTGAAATCTCCTCCATGTTCTGGAGATTGTGCTGGGTGACACATTAAACCTTCTTGCTGCAGCACGTGTGGATGTGCCATCCTGGAGAAGTTGGACAACCTGTGCAACTTCTGTAGGGTTAAGGAATCGCCTCATGCTGCCAGTAGAGATAATTACTCAAGCCAAAACTAGCACGAGTGGAAAACCAGCCAAAAAAGATCAAGAGGGAGAAACTTGAAATGACCTCCACATGTTAAACCAGTCCTGTTTTGAGGGTTTTGTAATTGTTGCCACTTTAGTGCACCTGTCGTTAAGTCCATGAACACCAATACAGCTGAAAGTGATTAACAATGCCCTCAGCTGCTTCATCAACCAGAAAATTATCAGACAGGTTTAACTGATTTCATGCCAGGCCCAATAAAAAGTGTTCCTTTAATTTTTGTGAGTAGTGTATATATATATTCATTTTATGTGAACAAAAGACAGGATTTTGCTTCATATGATCAAGTGTTACCCCTACTTCACACTGGAAGCATCAGCGCCGCGGAATGGCAGCAGAATGGTTTATTCACGAGTTTTGCTGCGTGCCAGTAGCCTGGCAAGCCATCCTATATATGTGTATATATAGTCTGACCACGAACCATTGACGGCTCTCAGTCGTGAGGCGGGATCTACGGTTGTCTTTCAAACTGTCAGCACGCAATTGGATAGCGCTAGGACCAATCAGAGTAACGAACAACGTGACGTAATCACAGCGACGGAAAAGAGGGAGGCAGCAATGGCGTCTAACATCAATGATTTCTGTCGTTTTTGTATAAAAACATGTGAATATCAGGTGTACTGGGACATTGCACTACTTTGTTTGATAAAAATAAGAAGCTGCTAAGTATATCAGACAGACTTACGCACGTTGGAGTCTAAATAATCCAATGTTGATGACAAAGCCGTTTCAAAAAAACGCGGTTCCTGTGCTGCCCCCATGTTGTTTGTGTTCGCGGTCGCAGCTCTGACGTCATCGGCTACTCCCGCACTGTGATTGGCCCACAATATAGAGCGCTGTGATTGGCTCAACCAAAACTATAGTGAGCTGTGATTGGACAGACACAGCAGTGGATCAGGCTGCGAGGGTTCCAATGAAGCGTTCCTAGACCAAACTCTGCAAAGCAAAAATGTGGTCTAGTTCACTAGGCTAGCGTGCCAGTGCGCATCGGGAAAATCTCAGCCGCGAAGCTGCTTCTCCACCGTGTTCCTCGCTGGACTTGCGAGATCACAAGATCCCTCGATACTTCAAAAGTCACGTTTGTTTATGCCATCCGCCATTAAACTAAAAAGAAGGAAATCACTTTCGACATCGCTGTTTGATGTCATATATAATGTTGTTCCTCTCCACTGCCAGGATTAAAGCCATGAAAAACACACCGCTGCACTTCTCGAATGATGCAGGGAGTAAATAAGCCTTGATGTCACACGTATAGACGTAATCTACATAGATATGAAAGTGCATTGCTGCGATAGACTTTTATTTTGAAAATTAACAGACATTTTACACTGCAACCGCGTGTGATTTCCTGTCTAGCCCTATGTTAATTGCAAAAATTGACGCATACCAGAAGCGGCTCGCAGCAAAAATAGAATCCAATCCTATCTTTAGCGTTGTGTCGTGGCTGGTTTGAATCACCCCCACAGACTATAATGGATTCTATTTAAAGCAGTGGCGCTCTACGCCGCTGATGCTTCTGGTGTGCAGTAGGGGTTAGATCGCTCATCTAATCTGAGCTTAATAATTTCACCAGAGTCCAAAATGAAAGTTCAGACTTTTTTTCTAGTGCATAAATTCATGCAAACTTACTGAGATGTCACATAATTCCTTCAGCGGAGTGAACATTCTCTCAGATGGATAATAATTTAAAATCTGTCAGAAATTTAGAAGGATCTTATACTTTTAGTGAAATTTTCAATGATTTTGTTAATGAATAAAATCCCAAAATGCAAAAATGTCCATTATTTCAGGGACAAACCAGGACAGGGATGTGGTTGCACAATTAGAGCGAGGAACCTCCTGAACTCTGATGCAGCTGATGAGTTCTGCAGCTTCATCTGTTCAATTCACTGCAGCCTAATTTCTTTAACTATTTTTAAAGCATCTTGTATGTGTAATTGTGATTTTCTGTCAGTATTCATTAAATTCAAGCGTAAGTGTGAGGCGTGAGAGGTAGGGACAGAAAATAGCCATGAGCGGGACACCGAGGTCAGGAGGAGGGACGGGACACGAGTCGCTTGCTGCTCATTTCACATCCTCCGCCTCAGCTGATGACACATTCTGTTATTCTCTGCTGTGACACACATAAGGAAAATCCTAAAGCAGTTTAGCAGTTTGTTTTCTGAAGATGCTACGATGTCCACATTCAGATGTTAGAAACCAAACAACCGGGCCAAAATCGGGCTTTATTAACAACAGGAGCAGAGCTCTGCTGCCGTAGCCCACGCTGCTTCCATGTCACCATGAGGCTGTTCAGGTTCCCACAAAGCTGAAGCATTTTACCAAACCGTTTTTTGCATACCTGTACTCCTTGTGTACCATACGCTCTGTTGTTCACAACAAAAGACACGGGGAGCTCATCTTTAATTCAAGCCAAGCTTTCTCACACAGAGATAAATCCTCTTCCACTTACGCCGAAGAAAGAAATAAAAGAGCCTCCTGGTATTTATCTCTCCATTCAGCAATTATTTACCCCGACTGTATCCTCTGCAATTTTTATAGAAGGATTCAATTTTGTGTTTCCGTAGGCATTTAGCTGACGCTTTCACCCAGAGTGACACTGAGTGCTTGAGCTCACTTCTCCCCCATAACCCCGGCGTTTCAGCCCGCCACACGTGCCCTCGTCACGTTCATCCTCCGAACAATCACATCAGCCACGCAGCAGGTTGCACCGTATTCAAATCACCACACCTGCAAACTAAATGTTTTGCTGTGTTTTGTAGCCATAATGCAATGTGATTTTATTAGGAAACCATTTTTAGCCCGCTGATTTAATTTATTCTCTCCTGCATGTCAGCGTGGATGTTTGTAACGTAAAAAAAACTCTCCACTTCTCCAAAAGCACGAGAAGGCAGCCGAGCGGCTCGTTGCTGGTTTGACATAACCTGATCTAAGCCGGTGCAACAGACACCTGAACAGCGGTGTCATTGTAAATCTGTCTAAGTTTGCTTTCTCTGATCAAGCTGTTACTCCTTTGCGAGGACCTAACGGCATGAAAGGCCCGGTATTCTCTGCATGAATCATTTAGATGAAAGCCTGAGGAGGAGGGGGGGTGAGCACGAGGCACCTGATGTCAACTTTAATTAGAATCCGGTTTGGTCTGCGTTACCTTGACTTTGAAATCCTAGAGTCCCTGCAGGGGGAAGTGGAGACAGTTCTCGCTTACACGATGTGATTAGACTATGTAATTTTGGTCACTGCTTGATGCCACAGAAAACAACCATGAAAAGAGGTTGGCAGCCTTTACACCGCTAAACGCTTCAGGTAAACGCGTCTCCCTTGAAAACAAATATTTAGCTCAGTCACAGCCGTCCTCCAGCTGGTTGTTTCAGGCTGAAATGCCTCCTCTGTGTTGGAGTTAGCTCAGACAGATCGTTTTTGATGTGTGGGGGATCTTTCTCCCTGTCGTTTCACGCTCAACATCTTATCATCTCATCCCGTCGCTCTAAGTTCACGTTCATGGAAACAGAAAAATGACTTCCAAGTCCAAGCAGAGCGGTGAATGAGCGGACCGCTTGGGTGTGTTAAATTAAACGTGTCTTTAGAGCGAACCCACGAGAGCCTCAGATGCCTGGATGTCCCTGGCCGGTGCGTCATGATAGGAAGTCAGGGCACATCAGCATCACCCGTGTCTTAAATCTCACTGCTGTGTGGCGCGATGTGAGGCATCAGAGCCCGCAGCTGCAGCCTGGAGAGCGACACACAAAAGAGACGCCGCGTGCTCCCTTTTGCACTCATTTAGCAATCCCATGTTGGGGAGGCGACATCGTTCCAAATGCTCGGTAAATGCATGCTAGCCTGGAGGAAATAAAACAAGATCTAAAGCACATGTTCATTAATTCACACAGAGCGGTATAGCCGCTGCGCCTGCCTCTGTGGAGAGTTACAGTTGGAGTTCAGCTGATGATGGACAGCGTGCTGTAATTTGGCATCTGCCTCACTTTCTAATTTTCAGTGCAGATGCAGCCAACAGACAACATGTCATGTGCAAAGGCAGGAGAAGAAAAAGCTCCAGGCAGAATGAATAGTGGACACATGCCATTCAGATGTGGACTGATAGCTAATACACCCACAGCTGGATTTACAGTGAGATATCCTCCTCATTAAAGCCAAAACACGCTTGTCTCTGCTCATTAAAAGTCTCAAATGCATCCAATTCACACTTTGTTTGGTGAGGTGGCATCAATTAAACTGACTTTGGTAGTAATTCAGCTCAGAGCCGGTGCTTCAGTGGGTGAAATGCATTCTGTTTCAGTGGTTTTGATTTGGGCACAAGAGTCAAATCATTATTTTTCACCTGTTATACAGCAGCAGCTTGTCCTTTCAAGGATATTACCTTAACCCTTCACGCACCTGTTGTCTGCCTGGGGCAGAAGAAGCAAAACATAAATGCAATTTTTCACTGGTCACCACAGCGGCCTGGGCAGCCGAGTGAACATGGAAGTCTTTTATTTCTTTGCTTGACCCTGGGTCTGTTTGATTTTAATCTTCTTAAAACCCTGCTGTTGGTGATGGACACACATCTGGTGGGTTTAGTAACGTAGAAGGTAAAAAGGCCACGATCAACTGCTTTTGTACAACAGCAAGAATTAATGTACAGTTTTATCTCAGGTAAAATGAAAAGATGTTCACTCTTTTCCTACAACATGACACCACACCAGATATGCAGCATCAGGCACTCGCAGCAAAGAAACCATCACAAAGAACCTCACGCAGCTCTTTGAGTCTTTGTTTCCCAAAATCGTTGCAGCTGGCAGATCAAGGTTAAAGTTGGCTGAAATTATTTTTAGGTTTAAAAGCAGATAAAAATGACTCAAGTTTTTTTTTCTTTCTCAGAAACTGAAGATCTGGTTGCATTTGAACAATCCAGCAAGCAGCGCTTAAGAAGAAGCAGAATATGAATGAGCAGCAGAACATTAAAAGTGTAAAGCTCAGAAAAAAGAAAAAACACTTCTATTTTTCCACAGATGGATGACACTCTGCTCAGCTTCAGCAGCTCCTCCGGGAGTAATTCCCAAAGGGCTGCGGCTGTGAAAGAGGCGGTCAGCATCCCACTGTGAGCTGCTCTTAGAGGAGCGAGTCCTGTTACACATTCATCTAAGTGTGAAATCTCTCTAAAAGTCTTGTGTGTAAGCAAAGTGACTCTAATTAATAAGTGTGCGTCTGGCTTAGAGATGCAAGTGTGATGGGGTTAATCGGATGATTTTAGCTGTGAAAACTAAAAGCAATAATTTAGCGTTTGGAGAAGAATGCTTAATTCACTGTCTCGCTGCTGTTGGATGGGAAAATGTGAGCCTCTCAGATGTGACGGCTGATTAGGAGGCTGCTTTGCTTAGCTTAACGTAAAAAATATGAAAGCAGGAAGAATCTAGCATGGCTCTGCCAAAGAAAGAATCCAGTAAATAAAAAGTAGTTCATTAGAAATAGTAGGATAGTTGTTACAGAGACAAACTGCTTTCCTCTGTTTTCACATATCCTAGCCACACGGGTAATCCTGTCTACGAGAAGGTAAAACTCATAAAGGCAATACAGCTGTGGAAGGAGGAGGAGCTAAACAGTGGGGGTAGGACCCAGAGTCTCCTGTTGGGATACATGCTTGTTTTGAGCTTCAGGTGCTGCCAGATGTGTTCCAGTCACGGGTCACCTGTGACAGGTGTGCACCTAATTGACAGCTCTTGTTCTTGTTTGCATGGGTCCTGCAGCTTTGTTGAGTTGGTGTGTGTTCCAAGCATCAACATGCTACGCTTGTCCCTTCAGGATACGACCAGTGCAATGGGGCCACTGGAGGCTGGAGTTCTGGTGCAGTGGCAACGTCATCGGTACCAGATCTGGTCCTGTGCTCCAGACTCAGGACCAGATCTGCCACAGCGTTGAGGTCAAAGGCAGATCATGAAGTGTGCATCCCATTAGGACAAAACACCTGCAGATTGGTTTCCAGACTGATGAAGGTAACTTCAACAACTTTCATACTAACAAGAGATTTCCCAGCATACTGAAGGGAGCAGTCACTGGTCAGAGATAAACACATGAACTCTTTAGTGACCAGATGTCATCAGTCCAGCAGACTTAAAGCCTGAACCCGAAAGAACCTGACCACCAGTTTAAATCTACCACTAACTATGATGATGATGACCTTCAACACTGCTGGTCTAAAACACACAGAGGTAGGATGGGAATACTTAGAGAGTAGTTTACCAGCTGCTTTACTAAAAACTTTCCTTAATTTTTTTTATTTTCCTTCTTTTTCTCCTACTTTTAAATTCCTAGCATTGAGCAACATTTCTCTAGTATTCTCAGTTGGGGTTAGAATTTCCAAATTATATCAATAATAATAAATTATTAATGACTGCTGTTAAAAATGGTGTGTGGTGAACTAAATCAGCCCAGAGATACTTTAACTTCACCGTTTCCTTTAGCACGACCGGACAAACATCCGTGTTTTAGTCAGCGTTGGTTTATTAATAGGATGTGAAGGCTGAATGTTGAAGAGGTAGAGGACTGGGACAAAGCAGGGGGTGAACAGTCATCAGGTAACCTGCTGTTCTCTATACTCTTTGAATGACCTTAGTTTGGAGACAGAGAGATCAGATCGGTTCAGCCTGACATGCTAAAGGCTAATCACAGCAGGGCTAGACAGGTCCTGACATCCTAAAGCAGCTCTGATCTGTAAAATACCAGCTCATGTAAACACTGCTTTATGCAGCCAGACACTATCAGAGACGTTCACCACACAGTCAGTCACTAACGATGGTTAAATCAAACCAGCACTGGGTCAAAGGTCTGTGGCCGTGGTTCTTAACCCTCTGCAGGGTGGAGCGTTTACAGGTGATGTAGGGTGGATGCGAAGCTTCGTCTGCAGTAACGAGGGAACAATCTTCATGCTGAAGAAGGAACAGGGCTGAAGGGCTTACAGACTCATCGAGTTTCCTACCTTCATAGGGTCATGGGATTGGACTCGTGGCTGAAATGAGCTTCCTCTGCAGGGTGACTGGAGATAAGGTGAGGAGCTTGACCAGTCAGGGGGAGCTTGGAGTAGAGCCACTGCTGCTCCTCATCAAAAGGAGTCAGATGAGGTGGTTCAAGCATCTGATTAAAGTTGTTCCTGTTTTCCTTCCTTTAGATGTTTTAGAGTGCATCCCACTAGGACGAGAGCCTCTGGGGGGATTTTACATCCTCTCTGGCCTTGGGAAGGATTAGGATCCTCCAGGAGGAGCTGGAAAGTGTTGCTGGGGTGTCTGTACTTCCCTCCTGGACCTGTAACCTCCGTGAGCTAACTTTGGATAATTAGAGAGAAAAGGATGAACAAATGGATGATGGTAAAGCTAATGGTTTGTTAGCTTTTTCTATTACTTCTGGATAAATTTAGTCAAATGTTTCTTCTGGAAAACATTTTCTGCAGTGTGAAGGTTGATGAACCAACCTTGTCCTGAACCGCTGTGAACATCTGAGATTAGAGTTGTTTCAAAATAACAGAAATCCATTTGGTGCCTGTTAGCTGACCTGTCTGATCAAAGCTCACGTCTGTTTCAAGTCCGGTCATTCAAGGAGCTTTCCTAGGTAAGATGTTCATTGTTCATGCCTGTCCAGAGGACTCCACTTTAATGCATCATTTATGTTTTAAACAACAGAGAACTCTAGGTGAGCTGCTGTGAGGCTCATGGAAATCCAAAACGTTGATCTTTTTAGGGCAAAGTGGTTTTAAGAATGATTCTGAGTGATTTATGGGTGCATGTTAGATAATATGTGTGTTTATGCATGTATGGTTTTATTTATTCATGGTCCGACACAGACACAGCCAGATGTGTTGTGCTCATATTTTACAGAATAACAAATATGTGTTGGTTTACAGGAACAATGAGACTTTAATGGATTCCAGCACATATCAATGAATGGCTTTGTATGTACAGAATCATCCTTTTGAATGATTTAACATAAATAAGGCATTTCAAGTATCGAAAATAACCTACGGAGTTCACATTTCTGGAAAATGCATCCCTTCCAGGGTAGCACGAGTGTCACCGAGTGTGAAGCAAGAAGGAATCAGAGGCAAACGGGAACCCTCTGAACACACAGTAGAATGCATCTAGACACACACACACACGCACGTACACACACGCACGCACGCACACACACACGCACGCACACACAGGCACGCACACACACACACACGCACACAAATGTTTTTTTCATAGAAACAGAGAAAACATCTCCCTTGCATTATTTTCATCCTCGCATGATTTCATCAACCTTTGGCCGTGTTGGGTTTTGTCTGTCAGTGGAAGGGGAACAGCACAAATAAAGTTTTCATGAACACTGAAAAAGACAAACGGTTTATGCACAATATTTTACATCCAACATTATTAAAAAGAAAAACAATCAGAAAAGAAAGAATCCTGAGGGCTGTCAGCTTCTGCTCCTCTTCCTTTGATAAGTTCCTCTGCTGTTTGGCGTTCCGCAGCACATCCGTCACTCACTAATCAGCTACTCTCCAAACATTAATCCAAATGCAGGAACAGCCAAACTCCATCTCAAAGTCAGGAGGAAAAAACAAAAAGATGAAAATAGATTTATTACAAGGTTATGATGAAGTTCCTTGCAGGCTCCTCGGAGCGCCGGTATTTTTGGGAGCCTCAAGCAAGATGTGCTTTATGTATTCTACATCTTTTTTTACACTTTGATGTGAAAGTGTTCGCATTTCTTGAAGCAACAATAGCTTCATTGTCTCTTGTGATAATTGGTCCAACGACAGTGCTACAACGAGAAAGAAAAGTGTGAAAATCACAGCAGTCAGTTTAAATCATCTGGTTTGTTCCTTACAAAGCAGAGCTATTAGGAAAAAGTACAAATAAACAATTACGAGTGTTCTTCCTGCACATTAAAAACGCGTCTGACCTTTGAATCCGAGGTATTGGCTTTGCGTCCTCTTCTCCAGGTGTTAATATGCTGATGTAGTGTATGGCTGAGTGTTCTGGAAAAGATGGAGAAATTAAACAAAGGGTTAATTTGTGCTGTTGGCAAGTCATTTGCAGAAAGATTCATTTCCAGTAACAGGTATGTTTGTTTCTCACAGCTCGGCTCTGCATTTGCATGCAGCATTATGTCTGTGAGGATTCTTCACCTCCAAACCTTATTTACTTGCATGAAAATTGGATTCAATCACGTTGAGGCTTTATGTATTTGAGCTGTAGATGAAGGGAAGGCCTGAAGTTATAAACAACATAAATTAAAGAGGGAACTTTTATTAGCAGGCTTGATTGCCTCTGTGCTTATTGCCTTTAACTGCCAATAAAAATTAAAACTTGTCAAATGTCCGGTCTCACTGCAGGGAAACCAGCCAGTAGAACCCTGCTGAACCCTGGGTAAGAGTTGACACAGCTCAGGGCGGAGCTGGGGGGGAAGACGACTGTTTTTCTCATAACTAAAGTTTTTCTTGGAAGAAGTAATGACACAAAAAGGTGTTTTATGAATATTTTGTTAACTCTATTTTCATAAAGGGGATTTCCACACAAGGTCATCCTGCCTAGACCCATTGCACCTCTGATACCTTTGCATGTGCATGTTGTAAAAGACTGAGATAATGATTAAAATCTGGGGCCAAGTCTGAACGTCTCCCAACATTTTCAAAGACTAACATTTGCACCATAGAAAAAGGAATAATTTCATGAAATATTTATCAAATTCATCATCAAATGTTCGATGATGAAATGTTTGACCCCTGCTGCTGGATGTGTGCAGGTCAGGCTGAAGTTCCCAAAGAGATTAACTGTGAATCTACATATGGCACAATAATAATAACACTAATAACAACAACAACAACAACAATAATAATAATAATGATAACAACAACAACAATAATAACAACAACAACAACAACAATAATAATAATAATAATTGCACCATAACAAGTCTGTGTAGGAAATAAGTAGCATAGATCTTCATCAAATAGCTCAGAGGTCTCATGTCCAGACCAGACCTAGAGAAATGTATTCATGTGTTCATCTCCAGCAGGCTGGACTACTGCAATGGTCTTTTATCTGGTCTTCCCAAAAAGCTGTGAAGCAACTGCAGCTTATTCAGAATGCTGCTGCTAGAGTCTTAACAAGAACCAAGAGAACTGAGCACATCACTCCTGTTCTTAGATCTCTACATTGGTTACCAGTAAACTACAGAATCCATTTCAAAGTGCTTCTACTAGTTTATAAATCACTCAATGGCATGGGGCCAAAATACATGATGGATCTCCTTCCAGTATAAACACCCAGCAGGGTTCTGAGATCCTTAGGAAGAAGTCAGCTGGTAGAACCCCGGGTCAGAACCAAACAGGGTGAAGCTGCTTTTTATGCTGCACACAGATGGAATCATAGACAAGTTTTAAATATGTTTCTGTTGACTCACTTGGTAACTCCTTACATCCACAGTGACTTATAACTGATGATGAACAGCGAGTGCAGTCAGACCCATGTGGAGAACATGCAAACTCCACGTAGGAAGGGTTTTTGAACCAGCAACCTTGCTGCGAGGCAACAGTGTTGCCATGAAACTGAAAACCAATAAAACCAGTACAAATGCATAACGGTTGTGTTTGCTGTGTCCGTTAGCAGAGGTTATCTCACCCTCGTGGTTTTGATCTTGTTCCCGGCGTAACACATCCAGCCGGAGTTGTCAGGGAGCGTTTTGCATTCCTCCCCCTCCAGACAAGGCTCCATCTCACACCACCACTTCCCAATTACTATGGATGCTACAGGGAACAAAAACAACCTTAAACAGGAGCAAAGACAAATCAAGCACCTGAGAGATGGATGAGCGTGAAGTCGGAACGGATCACTCCCATTCCTGATTAGTATTCCCATCTAAGATGTAGTTTGTCCCAGTGACTAGAGATGTTTCCATTTATATTCTGTAGCACAGATATCTCAGACCAAATGTTTGCACTTTAGCAAACTTTTCTGAGACTCTTTGAACTCCCAAAGCTGCTCTATGAAGGCTAAAATAATGGAGCCTTTATTAAAGTAGCTTGATAACATTTGAAATTTCTCCGTTCTATAGATTCACCTTTCACAGGAAACAAAGAACAGAATCAATAGCAATCCCAGCTATATGTATTGAAATGTAGCTCCTTTTGTGTACACCATTAGACATAAATGTAGAGGGTGAAACTTTGGCTTTTCATTGAGTGAGAGGACTGGTAGGTGGGACTCAGACTTGACTTTAATGCACACCACACACTTTCCATCACAAGAGAAAATTGCTTTAAATACAGGGTAAGTAGACAGTAAATGGTTTGTAATGTGAGACAGAGGGAAAGAATCTGTCAGAGCTGACACGGAGAGACCTCAAATTCCCCCGGTCCGCTCGCAGATTGCAGTAATATTTGCACAAGGATTTAAGATAAAAGCTGCAGGTTAGAGGTTTCCTGGGAGCCAATGTGCTTTTTTTCAGTTTTCACACCCGAGCACCAAATCCATTTCTTACAAAGGATTGAAGCCATATTGCTGATATTTGTCAAGGAATGCATGCAACCATCATGAAATACCTATCAAGAATATATGTAAACAACATTTATTTAGCCTGTATCTCTTTGCATTGTGGTGTTTATTTTCCTTTACTCGTCCCTCAGGTGTGTTAAAGTCAGGCGTTGTGTGTTTGTCTTGTTCCAGAGTAAAGCTGCTGCTTGCAGACACAAGAGAATGTGGATGTGACATTATCTCTCTTAATGTTATCTTATTTGGGAAAAAGCGTGATTGGCTCGGGTTTTTCTCTTTTTCGGGAGACTGAACAAATCTCCATATCTTTGGAAAACAGCAGTTTTGTTTATTTACTTTTAGTTTGAAGGATTAACATTTTGATGGCATTCAACAAAGAACAAGAAAAAAATAATTCTTCACCTGCAAAAATATAAAAGCTTAAGATCTTTTTTAATGGGCGTCTGCAATAATGTAGTAGTAATAATGAACTATTAATATCCGTTCTAGCTCTTTGGAAAAGACCCGTTTGAAGAGACATGTATTTCACGTTTACGTCTTTACATTCATGCCCCAACCAGATCCAACGGGTAAAGTTCACTTGGAGGCGTGTGTAGGTCAGTCACACCTAAAAATGTTGACTTTTTGAAATAAAAATAGTAAATATTAGCATTCCTGCTCATTTCGATGCACTTTTTCCAGCCAGTTTTGAAACAAAGCTCTTTCAGAAAATATTAATGAGTCATCAGCTGGGTGGAGGTGACTGTACCGTTTCTTACATAAATCATAGTCTGGTGAACGTACACGTTCTCTGAACATTTGGAGTCACAAGTGATTTGAAACTTGAATTAATAAATGACATTTTTTTCTTTAGAAGTCTAAATGTTTAAATGCAGATAATTTAGATGTTTGTTTTTTCTGGCTGGTGTCTTTCTTTAGGGTTTAGTTATTCATTCATTCTGACTAGATTGATGAGCTAACTGCTAGTCAGAGCGGGACCAGGAAATAGTTGGGTCTTAAAACAACTCTGATCTGAAAAAGTTCACAGCAGTTCATGTGGACACGTCTTTAGTCTGGCATCAGTTTTTTTAGAAAACACGATTTACCCAAAAATATTTAAATAATCTCAGCAGCTAGATGCTACAGCTAGCCGCTACAGCTAACAGCTGCTAACAGCGTTTTGTTAAACGAATAATCAGAGTTGGGTAGTAACTAGTTACATTGACTCAGTTACATTTAATGGAGTGCATTTCTAGTAGTTTTACTTGTTTCATACTTTTATTGGAGTAATATTATTATTCATTATTATTAATGTAGTAATTTTGTTTTTATTTAATCTTAAACCACATTTTTAAACCTTTATATTTTGATCTATCTGACTACATCGTTGTAACTAATTAAAGCAGCTGTTATGACACTAGAGGAGCCTTTTTACCAAATCTGATCAGCTGGTCTTTAATTAGGTTACTTGAGTTCATGCACTCTGCACGCCTGCTTCACTTCAGTTACTCAGCTCACCTGTTCCTACTTTGTAGTTACCATTAAATTCCCTGCTTTATTCTCGTGCTCAGATCCTCCCGTTTACCTGAGCTCATCCTGGTTGCACCGCTATTGCCATGTTGTTTTTTTGGGACCTTGTCGTTGATTGTTTCCACACCTTTGGTTCATTTGTAATTAAACATTTTTAACATCAGGCCTCGTGTGCATTCACCTACACTTTGGGTCCTACAGGTTCATGATCAATCCCTTTTACTTGAGTATTTGTTTTACTTCTACTTGAGTAAACTTATATTTAAGTAATGCTACTTGAGTGCAACCTTTGCTTACTCTACCCACCTCCTCATATAATCACAGTTATTTGTACATAAACCCGTAATGCTAAATTGATGGAACGTCATGGTGAGATTTTGTCACCGGAGTTGTTTTAAAGGGGACCTAGAATGAAAACCAACATTTTCCTTGTTGTTGTTGACTTAGACAGCTTGGGTGGTCAACAGCAGCATGCCAAAAAGTCAAAGCCGTGTTTGACCTACTTTTTATGTAAATTAGAAAGTTGAAAAAGGCGAGAGAAAACCTCCTGTTCTGAGAAAGCCTTCCTTAACACGTCATAAGGGGGAGCCACGCCCCCTCAAATTGTTGATTAACTGCATTCTAGGACACCTTTAAGATGATCTGATCCTCTTTGGTCTTGGCCCTGCTGTGGCTGTTAGCTTGTATATCTGATATGTTCATTGCTCTCCCTCAGAAACACACTTCACTTCATCTGAAGCACTTCTTAAGCTTCTCCTGAGGACCCGACGGTTCAGCCTTGTACTCACCGTCGACACATGAAGGTCTGTTTCTGGTGGTTCCGGCCACTTTCCCCGGCAGACAAGAACACTTCACCGTCTGTGACCGCTCCTCAATGCGATTCTTATTACAGCATCTGTGAGCAGCGATGACTTCACAGGTGCCCCCCTCTGACGAGCAGAGAAACAAGCAAACATCAGACTGCATGAGGTCCACATCTGCTTCCTGCACACATCAGCGTTAGTCAGGTCTGTAATCTGAGCTCGTTTAGTGTTGCAGTTTCCTTCATCTGTAGTTTACGCTGCGCTTTAGAAGCTAATGCTACTTTTTCTTACTCAACAAAACCATTAAGATAATTTGGCTGAACATCACATTTCCTTTCTCCAGAGAAAAAATAGTTCTCTATTGTTTTATCTCATTATAACATAAAGCAAAGTGAGTTTTAATGTTGCTGGTTCTTCTTTTAATTCTTTAATGAAAAAAACACATCTCTGTCTGTCAAACCCTCATAAAACAGAATCGTTCCATTTAGGCTGCTCAGAGTTTGCTTCCCGTTTTGAATCGATACAGGATTTGTCTCATATTACTGAATCCATCATGTCCATGCCTATCAGTATGTGACTCAGAGGAGGATCAGGCCTGTTGGTAAGAAACGTTAATGACTTCACATCATCTTTTACACATTTTACATTTTATTCATAGGTTTTCAACCAGACAGCAGCTGAGTTAACACAGGTGCATCATAGGTAACCCCTACCTGAGTTATAACAGGGCTGACTGGACACAAACTCAACCACTATTGATTGTACTAATGCATTAATAATAAATAATACATTATAATTCCATTAAGGCGTGAGATTAAGTGGCACCTGTTTGATTTAATTAACAGTTTAAGCATCTAGTGCCTTCTAACAGTTTTCTATCTATATTATAATTAATACTTTTGTTAGGCGTTAGGTTTGAACTTCTCTGATTTAAGTGTGTGTGTCTCAGTAAGGTGGGCATACTCCTTTTATCTGCATGAACTGTTGCACTGCATCTCTTTTCTTAATCCTTTTCTCCAAATTCCGTGTGTTTCTGTGACAGAAACGTTATTTTTGTCAAACAGGAGACCTTGGTAGCAACATTTTATGGGTTTTATACAGCAATATTACAACTACTAATATACTTTTTGCCTGGTATAAACGTAATGTTAAAGGCAGTTTTGGCTTGCTTTTACCACCCCCTAGTGTTCGTTAGTGAAAACGAAAGTAAAACTCTGCTCCTGGCTGTGTGTTCATCTTTTTAACACCTTAATCTAACTGCTGAAATGTCTCCTCAGCCTTCATTAGTGTCTACAGGAGCGGTTCATCACTAAATCAAACAAATCAGCTGTGTTCATGATCTAAAACATGCAGGAAACATGCTGGAAGCAGACTGCAGCACCAGGCATGTCAGCTCCACTTTACGCTGAAGTTGCAAGTGCGGTATTCTGGCCACAGAGGGCGGTGGGGGTCTGAGTGACATTTCATTAACCCTGTAAAGGGTCATTTTAGCACAAACTGGCTCAAGAACATGATTTACAAATATGAAAAAGTTGCATAGTATGGCTTAATGTTGAATAGACTCTTGCCAAGAAGACACGTTTTAACTGTGAATGAAGGAGCTGCCTTTTAAACTTCTGATATTGGACAAGTAAAGAAAATCTCCTTCCAACAAACTATTATGCTAATTATGCAATCTGACAAATTATAACACGAGCATTTTAACAAACCTGTGAGCCTAACCTGCTAAGTGTATTTTCACAAACCTTTTGTTTCATGAAGCAAAGAAAAAAAGATAAAAAAGTGAAAAAACGTGAAAATTTGCAGTAAACCGGAATAAATTTTCCTTTGCTTTCCACTTTCTAAGCAATGTCCCTGCAGCAAGGTCTCTGCTGAAAGTAAGATTATAAATAGAAATGTCTATTGGCAGAAGGAGAGGTCTGCTGCCGGGTCATTATTAACATGAACACTGTATCCATCATGCAATTATCACCAAACTGCTGTCTGAGTCCTGCAGGATCAGAGGACTGGACCAAATGAATGCAACCCACCTCAACCAGCGGCCTCTACCACCCACCGCTCTCATGCTCTCCACATATGAGACGTGTGCAGTAAAGGAGCATCTGACAATTACAGCCATCAGCATGACACCAGATCAAGGAGGCTACAGAGAGCAGGAGCGCTGAGAGGGGAGAAGTATCTGGTACAGTGCCAGCAAAGTGATTTGAAGTTATGTTTGACAATGAGCTGTGGGTTTGTGGAATGCGTCATGGCTGGATTTGCATATCGCTTTGCCACATTTGAATATTTTGGTTTGTGAGGGCCTCTCGGTGCAGCGACGTTTCTCAGATGCCAAAATTCATCCCTGCACATGGCCTCAAGTGAGAACCTGTAGTATCTAGATAAGTCTAATGCACCAGTCAGTGCAGAGGATAGGATCTGAAACGGCTGCTCCAGTCGCTTCAGTTGGGTGGAGACTTTGCTTAGTTTTTGATGCAGCAAGAAGTTGGTGAGGAGTTGGAGCTAGACGGCACATATGCTGATGAACAATCAATAAGAAACTAAATAAATGAATGTAAAGTCATCTAAAGGTTTTCTTGAAGGACTATGTCTCACCTTTCTCCTTCAGGCTAGAACTTTATACTAAAATCACCTGATGTTTAGAAATGATGGAGCTGTTGCTGTGTTGGTCAAATCTGGATAAAAATACCATCTCATGCAACCTCAGAAGATCAGCTAAATGACTCTCATCTACTATCAATCTGTGCAAAACGGACTTAAGTTACAGGCTTGTTTGTGTTTGTTAATGATAATTATCTAGAAGTTTAGTTATTAGCTCTTAAATCTCGTCTGAAAACACACTTCTTCTCCTTGGCTTTTGACTGAAACCTGGTTTTAGTATTAAGTCGATACGTTTTTCTCCTTTTCCATATTGATTGCTTAATTTTACATTTGTGTATTTTATGGTTTTAATTGCCTGTTTGGTTTTTATCCGCTATCTTTTTAACTGTACTATTTATGTGATTATTTAGCTTGTTTTTTTATTATTGTGCAGCGCGTTGGTCAGCTGTAATGCTGTGTTAAAAGCACTTAACAAATAACATGATATGGTAGCAAGAAAACCACTCAGTTCTTACCTTATAACAATAATCACATCTCTCTATTATTATTTTTATTACTACTCTAAAAAGGTATTTTAGAAGGTAACAAACAGATTATTTCCAGTGGTTCCCAACCTTTTTTACGGGGACCCCCTTTCTTGTGTCCAAGACAAGCCAGGGCCCCCAACCTAAACTCCTACCCGCATGCACACAATTAAATAATACAAACTTTATACAGACATGCCTCATACACAGAGTTTTGATGGTACTATCGGGTGTGTATCTGGATTTTATTAATTTTTACAAATATAATCTTGCTAACCTCACAACCTCAGCATTGAAAAAACTGTGGGGACCCCCCTGGGGGTGTCACAGACCCCAGGTTGGGAACCATTGGTTTATATGATGGTTATTTACATAGTGTGAATGCATGACATGTATTTTGTGAATTATCCTTACAGAAACCCCCCTGTGGTGGATCTTTAACAGTGAAACTCCAAACAGGAGTCAGGTTAAGTCATGAAGTATCTTTAAAAGGGAGAGGTCCTGGTGAGGATTAATTACCACAGCCCCATGTGACCTCCTGGGTAGCTGCAGACCGCGCGGCGTGTCTCACTTTAATTTTACTGCACTGCATTAAAGGTGATTAGATCACGATGAAGATGATTGAAACTCTCTCAGGATTTGCTGTTTCTCCTGTGTGGATTCTCAGTGTGTCTGCGGTGCCGGCTTGTAAGTCTGCTCATGCTGAAATAATTGACAAATTCTAATAAACAGAACCGCGATGCCGGCTTCTGACGAAAGTCTTAATTGGATCAGGGAGTTTAAGAATGAAAATTAACAGCCAAGTTCCAGAGCAAGGTGGAGGACTGGATTAAGGAATATTTATGTCTGAGGTTTCTTGGTGGTTCCTGATTTCTGGCTCCGGGTTTCAACAAACATCAACAGCCTTCGGTTTGGGGGAAAATTCCCTGATCTTGTAGTCTGTCTGCAGGAATGTGACACGTTGTCTGATGCACTCAACAAAAGGGCATGTCTGCACAACATTAATCGTAATGTGGCAGTGGAAGCAGTGGGGCATCATTTAAAAACAACAGCCCACAGGGGTTTGTTCTTCTTAATGCATCTCCTTAATTGCATAAGACAGCCCCAGATTTCCTCTTTGATCTATTAAAAAACACACTACTCAACAGAATTAACTTGCATTGCTTGTTGCTAGCAAACAGAGCGAAGGATACTCTATATTTGGAAATCAACACCTCTGAAGAATACATTAAAATCAAATAAAAATGCAAATCAGCGTGGTATTTCCAGCCGGCAGGTGTATCAGATACCTTTACACAAAAGCAATGCAACACTGATTAGTGCTCTTCAAGTTCACTCGTGATTTCAGCCTGCAAGTGCAACACGCTTCACGCACCGAGACCCCGCCTTTGCATTCTGAATATTTCAGAAGGAATAGAGGGATAACATGGACGGATCCGAATGCTCTCCTCAGGTGAGACGCTGGAGCCATGCAAGGGTATAATTGTTTTCTGTATTTCCATTTCCCCCATTATCAGGGACAATGAACAAAGTCAGCCTCCCAGATAACAAACGTGCAAAAGTGTGCATTTGTGTGTCTGTGCTGGCTTCTCCTGCAATGTTTTGATTGACAGGGAACAGGGGTCGCACAAATTGTCTCCCACAAGGTCACGGGTCAGAGGAAATCAGAAGGTCACAACTGGAAGCGGCCTGTTTTCTTTGCTACCTCTTCATTACTCTGAGGCTGGAAACAGACGCTGTCAGGCAACAAGGTGACCACCATCTGCACCCGGCAGGGCACAACTCATTTTCAGTTCTGACTGAGCGAGAAGAGTCACGACTTTGTGCTGCTATGTGTGGTGGCTGCTCCAGAATGATATGTTCCTCCTATTTTGTCTTCGAGGTGGATTTACTGTTTTCTTGTTTTATTCCTGTTGGTCTGATTGACGACAGAGAAGAATGAACGTTGATGCCGTCCAGGTAATTTGGTCTTTCATGCAGATAATTCTGGGTGTAACTGTCTGCTCACATTTAATTCTGATTTATTAAAATATCTTAGATTAAAGGTTGTGAAAAGGATGCACGAAGAAAATGCGTGAGGGAATAAGTTCTTAAAGTGTTTTATAAGAGATGTGATTTCCCATTGATCACAGTTCACCTGAATGCATCACAGTAGCATTATAGGTTTAAACTCGATGTGCAAAAGGAGAGAAAGACCTGCTTTATGACTTCAGCACCGATTATTGTTGTGACTTTCATGTCTTTTCATTGCATCGTACAATAAATATATCTGAGACTAAATACTAGCTGCAGTTTGTCTTCTCTGAGCCACGTCCTTCATTTGTAGCTTTCACAGTGTTGGCCAGTATTTGGTTGCACCTACATTGGGTTTTGGTGATGCAAATTCAAGAAGAGTTTCCACACAAAAACACAAAAGAGAAAACTGAGACATAAAACAAACTCCAAGAGACACAAAATGACCTAAATGAAACCGAAAACATCCATGATGAGATGCAAAACGACCAAACTGACACAAACAATACGTCCCAGAAGGAGCAGAGAGAAAAGAGGGCCGCAACGCAAACTTTGAAAAAGATATAAAATCAGACACAAACACCCAAAAGAAGCAAAGATCAAAATAATAACAAAGTGACACGAGACAGAACAAAGGCAGTGACAAACACTGAGTTGTCCTGTTTGGGTTTATCTGAGTGTGTCTTTCAGTCTAGGTGTCCAAGTCCTGAGGAGGATGAGTGGGAGGTCTTTTTCAAACCTGCACCCAGGAGGCTCGTTGTTTCATAATCAGTTCATGCATGCAGCTCAGAAATGAGGAAGCATATTTTAGAGCCAAAGAGAGCAGCAAGGTGAGCAAAGAGCTGTGAGTGTGGAAAACACTTCCTTCTGGAAAATAAAACAGAATCTAAACCTAATCTGGCTTCATTTCTTAGACCAACCTCTTCATTTTAAAAAAATACGAGTTAAACAGCACTAATCTGTGAAAGAGGGTCCTCCTTTAGGCTGAAATATGTGTGGTTGTTCTCTCTAGAATGTTTGTTTGTTTGTTTGTTTGTTTGTTTTAGTCACAGAAAGGTTTGTTTCGCTCCCATCAGGATCTCAGATCTTTGACGTGTTTCTGCTTTTGTGCCTTCCTGTTTGTATTTAATACTCTTGTTTATGAGTCGTTTTTTAGGAGATCAGATTTTTCAGTGGTGCTCTTTGAGCAGCCTCAGTTTAGAGAAACAGAGATTAGTTCTGCTAGGACTGATGAGCTGACAGATGGTCATAGTGGGCTCCATAGAGGATTAAATAATCTCTAATATCCCAAATATCACTTCTTGCTTTATGCATGGTTGTATATTTTTACCTCTCTGTCACTGTTTGGTTCCACTTTTGTAGGTTTTCTGTCTCTGAAAACTTTCATCATCTGCTGTATTAAATACCTGAACCTTCTCTTTCTGCCTAATGAAACGACGTAGTTCTGTTATCCTCTTGTGTCCAAATCTTCCTGAGAAAATTAGAATAAAATACCTCCAGCTGTAGCCACAGTAATAATTACAGCAGGAAATGTTGTTTAATGCCGTTTCCTTTCCTGGGTATTGAGAATGTTCCAGACGTTTTCTGGGAGTGTTCATTTAAAAACAGTTTTACATTTAGTTTTTTACGTAACTCATCAGAGGTGACTGGAGGCTCCAGGGGTCTATTATATGATAAGAGTGTCAACAGGGTAACTTCATTTTCACTATTAGGTTTCCAGTTTCACAAGCTGCTCCTCTTCCTACTGCGGAGTATCGCCATGGCAACTTATACTGGAAACCAAATAGAACCTGCTCCGAAAACAGGTTAGATTTCCAGATAAAAGCTCAGCGTTTGGAAGGTATTACTTACCAAATAATTTGTTTTATTGGAAGATAAGTCAGTAAAGTGTCGTACGAGCAGTGAGACGTTCTGTCTAACAGTGAGAGGAAGAAGAAATGCCTTCATGAGCTATTTCTGCACCAACGAACGCTTCTGCACAACCCTAACCCTCTACTGTTCAACGAGAACCTGAGTAAAGAGCAGTTTTCAAATGATGATTTCATTTATTAAGGAGACAAAAGCATCAAAACCAAAAAGTAATCAACCCCTGATCTCAGTAGCTGGTTGTGAAACCCTTGGTGTAATGAGTCTCATCACTGAGGAGGAACCGGGTTTAACTCTTCTTCACATCACGGTTTTAACTTAGCCATGTTGGAGGGATTCCAGCAGGAACGGCCTGTTTAAGGTCAAAGGTCAGACAGAATTCATGACCTCATCAGTGGTCCAGGTAATGAAACAGCCATCACACTGCTACCACCGTGCCTGACCATTGGCTTGTGGTGTTTCTAAAATACAGAGTTGGCTTTACTCCACGGGACACAAACGTTCCACGATTGTCTCATCAGACATCTTCCTGAAAGTCTCTGGGATCATCACGATGGGTTTTGGTGAAGGTGAGACGGGTCTTTGAGAGGTTTTCTCCTGAAACTCTATGTTGAATCGTGACCTCTGACCTCAAGCTAAACTTAGGGAGACCTGCAGTCTTTGTTGTTGAATTTCTTCAGAACAGGTCATGATGTGCTGCTTTTTGACATCGTTTAGCCTACTTCATGTCAGACAGGTCCTACTGAAGTGAATTCTACAGTACAGGTGTGACTGGGTGTGGCAGGTGGACCTGAACTCAGCTTTCCAAATGAGGACTCAGGTAAATTATGACTTAATGAGATCGCGTCCTCACATAAAGACAGGCTGCTTTGGAAAGTGATCTCAAACAGTTCAGTTAAAAAAAGCAGACTTGTACTTTTTCACATGACTGTGACCTGTAATGTAAAAACTTTACTGTAAAACGTGGTTCAGTTGACCTATAATAAATGTATTTGCTATTAAAATCATTACAGAACAAAAACTAACATCAATTTAGCATGAATTTCTCTTTCTTAATGTATGTTTTACTGGATTTTGAGCCTGAATGATTCAGAAATCAACAGTACTAACGGAGGACATGAATCTACCAATAATCTCAGTGTAACAGCTTCCAGGTTGTCTTTGTGCCTTGGCTGCAGCAGATGTGTTGCTGTCAGTCTGCTAATATAATAAATCTTTACACATTGGCTTACAGTTATACTTTGTTCCTGTTCTGTTTGTTAGAAATGTGCAGCTTCAGCTCCACGACTGTGATTTATCACCTGCTGCCACCAACACCTGGAGTACGTGGACACGCTCCATCCAGACACAGAACACCCGAGCGGACACAACACTGCTTGGAGACACTTTGATGGCGAAGGTTATTTGAGCTAAACAACTAAAACATAGCCTGAGTATGTTGAGCCCTTTTCATGGTACAGGCCCCGGGAGGAATGACACATTAGAAATGTAGAAGAAACAGTCAGACTCAAGCTGAATAAGGAAAAAATTACATTATGACGAGATTATTTTGTCAGCTGCTCTTTCCAATGATGGTAATGAACATCATCATACACATTCCAGTGAGAATAAACTAATTTCTCATTAACCTCATATTTTAAGTAGCAGCAGCAAACTGTCAGCTTCCTGTGACTGGCTGTGTGAGCTCAGAAGGTTTCACATGTCAGAAAATCATTAACAAAGACAATTTGTATCAATGCATAATTAATTCATTTTGTTCAGGGCTGTGTGTGTGGGGGGGGGGGCATTTCATTTGTTCTCACGACTCAATGAAGCTAAACCACAACGGAACCATAATCTGTGAAATGAAGTTTAAATCTGGATTATGATCCATGATGAGGACTATATCCAGGCCACTTGTTTTCAGATGAGATCATTTTGTGTTGAGAAAAGATGGAGTTACATCAGTTTTGGTCAAATTTAGATTTTAAAGCCATACTATGCTAGCCTAGTGAACTAGACCAGATTCTTGCCTTGCAAAGTTTGGTCTAGGCACGCTTCATTGGAACCCTCGCAGACCGATCCACTGCTGTGGCTGTCCAATCACAGCTCGCTATGGTTTTGGTTGGGCCAATCACAGCGCTCTATATTGTGGGCCAATCACAGAGCGGGAGTAGCCGATGACATCCGAGCTGCGGCCGCAAACACAAACAACATGGCGGGAGTGCAGGAGCCACGTTCGTTTGAAACGGCTTTGTCATCAACATTGGATTATTTAGACTCCAACGTGCGTAAGTCTGTCTGATATACTTAGCGGCTTCTTATTTTTATCAAACAAAGTAGTGCAATGTCCCAGTACACCTGATATTCACATGTTTTTATACAAAAACGACAGAAATCATTGATGTTAGACGCCATTGCTGCCTCCCTCTTTTCCGTCGCTGTGATTACGTCACGTTGTTTGTTACTCTGATTGGTCCTAGCGCTATCCAATTGCGTGCAGACAGTTTGAAAGACAACCGTAGATCCCGCCTCACCACTGAGAGCCGTCAATGGTTCGTGGCCAGACTATACATTCACTAGTGATGGTAAACTCGATTCTTTTTACTGAATCGAGTTTGAATGAGTCACTCACCAAAATGAATCGGGTTTTCGAGTCATTTGAGTCACTGAGTCAGTTGCCCAGAGTGCAAAAAAAATCTACATTTTCACTCAAACTTAATTTGCTCCTCTTTCTATGTAAATCCTACGATTAGTGATTGAAAAAAACTATCAATTTTATACACTGAAATTCATTTTTTAAAATAGTGGTGGAACTGAAATATTATATTTTTTCTGCTTATTATCTTTGCAAAAAGAAAAAGGTGTAGACTGAATATGGCGTCAGTCACACTATCAAAGTTCAGCTCAGGTGAAGGAGCGACTCTTCCCCTGTAACAGCCTGAGTTTCTGCAGCTGACAGCCAGGAGGGAGAGGGGAGTGAGCTTGTAGTACCGCGAGCTTCCACTGGGGGACTCCTATGAGCTGAAACTCGGTTGGGAGTAGTGAGTGATCCGTACCGCGAGCTGAGTGAGTCATGACTCATGAGCTGAGCCAGGTTAGCGGTACTGCGAGCCTCCACTCCAATGAGTGACTCGTTTGAGCTGAAACCCGCGAGGGAGGGGGTGAGTGACTCTGAGTGAGGCCCGCTACGGAGGAACTGAATGATTCGTTCATGCTATGATTTAGCACCGGACATTTTAAGCTAGCTTTCAGGAAGGGAGGGGGTGAGTCGTGAGTGATTCAAACGTACTGTTAGCAGAGCGATGCTACTGGGAACTAATGAGCTTCCAGGCCAGAGCAGGAAAGAAAATGCTTTTATTAAGAAACTGGCTGTTATTTTTTTCCACAATTTTAAGGATAAGCTAGATATATCTCTACTAATGAAATTAGTTTGCTAACAGTAACAGGGACGAGTCAGTAAATGAGTCAGTTGGGATTGTGACTCGTGATTCGTGAGTCAGTAAAGTGATTCTCGAGTATTGAACAATTCGTTCATGACTCGCACATCACTAATATTCACATATATATAGGATGGCTTGCCAGGTTAATACTATGCAACTTTTTCATATATTTATGAAATCCACCTGCTGAAAATTTTCATCTTAGATATCTGGTGCTGCAGTCTGCTTCCTGCATGCTTTAGATCGTGAACACAGCTGATTTGTTTGATCCATTACTCTTTTTTTTTTAACACAGCGCAGTAAAAAGATAGTTGTTTACCTTGAAGCTGACATGTTTTGGCTAGCAACTCTAGCACTTCATCAGAGCTCGCCGGTGCTGGTGTCATCACTTCCGTTTATCAGCAGGCAGCAGAGGACGATGTCGCCCTCTACTGCCCGCGCCTTACTTGCCGATGACACTGTCCCATTCGTGATCCAATGCGTAGACTCCATCGTCTGTTCAATTCAATTCAATTCAATTTAGTTTATTTATATAGCGCCAGATCACGACAAGAGTCGTCTCAAGGCACTTCACAAAGTAAACATTCCAATACAGTTCAGTTCATAAGCCAATCAGTAAAAAAGTTTCCTATATAAGGGACCCAGCAGATTGCATCAAGACACTGACTAGTGTCATTGTGTTGGTACAATCCTCATACTAAGCAAGCATTTAGCGACAGTGGGAAGGAAAACTCCCTTTTAACAGGAAGAAACCTCCAGAGGATCCTGGCTCAGTATGAGCAGCCATCCGCTACGGCTCACTGGGGGTTGAGAAGACAGAGCAGGCACAGGCACACCCCGCACCCACACACACACACACACACACACACACACACACACACACACACACACCACATATATCAAGTAGTGTTTCTATGGCTACACTGTGATTTCTTAGTAGAAGTTCTATTTAGTAAGAGTAAGAGAAACTTTATTGTCTTTATCTGAGTGAATCTATAATTAATTCAATAGGTGAACTAATAGTAGCACATTCTATGTTAAAGAAAGTAAGATGTAATATCAGGAAAGGGAGAATGTTAGGTGGTTGGCAGCAGTGTGCCAGCCGATGGCCCCCTCCATGAGGCCACCACAGCTCAGCAGAACGCCAGTGTAGCTTCTTCTGGGGAGAAAAACACTTAGAGAGAAAATAAAGTTAACAGCTGGAATAACAGGAAATAATGCAGTTAGAGAGTGGTGGTAGAAGAGAGTAGCAGAGTGTGGAAAGTGGTCAGTATGTCCTCCAGCAGTCTAAGCCTATAGCAGCATAACTACAGAGATAACTCAGGATAACCTAGCCTTTTAGATGGAGGCATGTGGGAGGCAGGGCCAGGGAGAAGTCTTTAACGACAGTAGTCCCCTCTGTACACTCCACCTCCCTCTGCTCCCCACTCGTCTAAACCTGGGCTAACATCAGAATTTAACCATAAGCCCTATCAAATAGAAAAGTTTTGAGCCTAGTCTTAAAAGTAGACAAGGTGTCTGCCTCACGCACTAATGCTGGGAGCTGGTTCCACAGTAGAGGAGCCTGATAGCTAAAAGATCTGCCTCCCATCCTACTTTTAGATATTCTAGGAACCACCAGTAAACCTGCAGTCTGAGAGCGAAGTGCTCTGTTAGGAACATATGGAACAATCAGATCACTGATGTATGATGGAGCTTG
>SSNS01000002.1:7877161-7924894 GCA_006937985.1 Aphyosemion australe
ATTTTAGTGACCTCCGATTGGCGTAACCGGGTGTCATTACCGCCAGCGTGAATAACAATCTTACTGTATTTACGCTTATCCTTAGCCAGCAGTTTCAGGTAGGATTTAATGTCGCCCGCTCTGGCCCCTGGCAAACATTTGACTATGGTTGCTGGAGTCTCTAATGCCACGTTTCTGACTATGGAGCTACCTATAACCAGAGTCGGCTTCTCAGTGGGTGCGTCACCGAGTGGGGAAAATCTGTTTGAAACGTGGACGGGTTGGTGGTGTCCCACGGGCTGGGTTCTATGCTTCTTACGTACAGTCACCCAGCCGGCCTGAGGTCCCGGCTGCTCGGGTTCTACTGGAGGACCGCTACGGGGTGGTTCTGATCTAGTTAGCCCCGCGCTAGCTAAGTAGCTACGGCTATCTACAGGTTTTTCAACAGCGCGGAGCCGGGCCTCCAATTCCGACACCCTCGCCTCCAAAGCTACAAAAATGCTACATTTATTACACGTACCATTATCACTAAAGGAGGCAGAGGAGTAACTAAACATCTGACACACAGAGCAAGAGATAGGAGACGGAGAGGGAGAGACAGAAGTAGCCATAGCCGCGCCGAGGCTAAGCTAACTAGGCAAACAACCTTTCACACCAAATAAAACTGCGTGCGAACTCAAAGGGTTCCCTAAACGCTAGGTGCAACAGGAAATGTGTGTTTTCGCGTGCTTATGTACTACAAGAACTCAAAAATGTCTCAGTACAGAGAAATCAAACCAATTTTAGCAAGCCACAAACACCGAACAGCTACACTGAGTGCAAACACTGAAACAGGAAGTGACGTAATGCCTTACCGCAGGTTCAGCCAAAATTCATGGTTCATGGTTTTGTGTCCACGTCTCCTTATTTCTATCGCTTCTTTGATCCATCTTTTGTATTTTTGTTGCTCTGTTTATGATCCTTGTTCTGTCCCAGTCCATTATATGATTTTCTTTTGTACAGTGGTCTGTTACGGCTGATTTCTTTATTGTACTTTCTGCTTCTTGTTTTGCTGCTCTTGTGTGTCTTCGACTTGTTTCCTTCTCAAACTCCCTTTGATGTTCTATTTTTCGTGTGTTGAGTTGGCGTCCGGTTTCTCCTATGTATGTTTTATTGCAGAGTTGGTATTTTGTGAAGGCTAAAGTTATTAGCCGAAACATGTCAGTTTGAAGGTAAACAACTATCTTTTTACTGTGCTATGTTAAAAAAAGAACAAAGTAATGGATTATGAAGTTACACACAGAATAAACGTACAAAAGAGTAATTTGTTTGATTTAGTGTAGACACTAATGAAGGCTGAGGAGACATTTCAGCAGTTAGATTAAGGTGTTAAAAAGACGAACGCACAGCGAGGAGATAAGTTTCACTTTTGGTTTCACTAACGGACACTAGGAGATGCTAAAAACAAGCCAAAACTGCCAAGCATTCCTTTAAATGACCTGTATAATACTATTTTACACCTTCCAGAGCACAACATATCATGAAATATCACCGTTGGCACTACTGACATGTCATTCCTTATGAAATATGCTATTTTCCTGACCTATTACTTCTACCAGAATATAAAAGGCTTGGATTTGATGAAACCCCACCTCCCCAGCGTGAATTCCATAATAGTACACAGCTGCAGACCCGGAGATCACAGTTTCAGGCTTGCTGCAGATTCATGTCTTCATGTCACACTCAGCCCACCCCTTCCTAGAGAACTCATCGTTGGAGGGTCGAGTGAGTCACACACACACGCATGCATGCACGCACACACGCGCACACACACAAACACACACACACACACACACAAACCACTCGAATATAGAAAAATGCGGCTGAGATGGTATCAGATTCCCAGCCTGAATTATCGCTTGCGGTTAGTATTTTTGTTATACTCACGATTCTGGCTCTGGCCTATCCATCAGGTGGTTTTAACATTGAAATGGCACCAGATTGAAGAAGTAAACCATCTGAAAACCCACTTCGGTACTGGCGGTGGTTTAATAAGCAGTCTGAACTCAAGGCCACATTCTGGCTTAGTTTTTGAGAGCTCCTAAAGATAAAATCCAACCATTTCTGTTGATTCTTCAGGAACACTGGACAGGGATCTTGTTCCATTTGCAAACAAAAATCCATTTTTGAGTTCTAGGCATTCCTTAACTCATTCACTGCCAGCCGTTTTCTGATCAGAAAGCCCCTGACTGCCAGCGTTTTTGAGCGTTTTTACTGTTTTTTGAAGAGTCACAGAACATTGTGCTCTATGATCATGTAAACGCCAAAACTACCAAAAGAAAGAGTAGACTCACTTCTTACATCAGGAAGAATCGCCGTATTTCTAGCGTTATCCGTTCGTTTACAATCTGGTGCCCAACCGCCGCTCCAGAAGCATTTCCAGATCGGCGCATCGTTTTTTTCACAGCAGCGTCCCAAAACAAACTCGTAATCCATTGATTTTCTGCTTCCTGATCACTTGATGTGTGACATACATGGATGAAGATCCGCTTTAGACACGTAATGCTTGTTCTCACGGTGTGGGGGCTCGCTCCGATGCCCGCCCCGTAAAAAAAGGGAAATACTTCAAAAAAATGTAAAAACGCGCAAAAACGTTGGCAGTCAGGGGCTTTCTGATCAGAAAACGGCTGGCAGTCAATGAGTTAAGACTTTCTGAGTTAGTTCAAAATCCACCCGGACGCTCTTGAGAGGGGAACTCCTAACCGCTAAGCCACTGTTGCCCCCAAAACACTTACCAATGTAGAGGGAATGAAAAACATTTCTAATTCACTTACATGTAGAAATGTAACCCAAGCTTTAGTTTGCTGCATTTGTAATTTCACCTAAAGCTTGTACACATACGAAACAAAACATTTAGCTTTAAAAGAATATTTGGAATAATAATTTTAATTTGAAGCCAAGTCTCAGTAAATAGTAACAGGTGCAAGTAGAAAGCCAGCATTCTTTCACGCTGGATGTCAGGAGGTTAACTCAAGTCTATCAAATAAAACATGTCAGAGTATCGATCCTCTCCAGCAGCTACAACACCTGCCACCAGTGGCGTCTCAGCTGCTGGTTTGAGCCTCGTTGAGGCGGCGGACCTCGGCACAATACGTGACACTAGAAGGTAGCAGCGCTGCATCAAAATCTGATAAGTTATGGACAGCGAGCCTAGATGAAGGCAAATGCTGTCAAATCATGCATGACACGAACGCGTAGCAGCACTTGTGCATTTCTGTGGCTCTGCCCTTCTGCCTGTCTAATGAATGAGAACGGGTTCACGTGGGACCAGTAAATGGTTCTTCAGACGTGATGAAACAGCCATCGCACGGAGGAAAATGGTCAGTCTGTCTCAATAGAAATGTCACTACGCAATAAGTATGCAGTGACTCGCTGTCTACTGTAATGAGCCCAGACTGTGCGTCTGTCTCTGGAGATGCTGATAGAAAGTATAGCCTCTGAATGGCAACACTCTGCTGCCATCTGTTCCAGGAGCTGGAGTCAGTCTACACCAAGAAAAAAGCTATATGAACAATTTACAGAGGGAGTCCGAACGCCAGCTCTCATCTAGTGAAAGCCTAATTAATCTATGTGAAGTGGTTTATAACCGTGGATGGTTACCCTCCAAATGGAAAGCCTTGGGGACTCAATTTGGCAGATAACTAGTTTTTCTCCACAGATTTGGATTCAGGTGACTGGCAGCCGGTGACACCATGTGTACGTACAGTATGTGCATGCCATATGACACTATATCTTGATAAGTGTGTGACATTTGAATCTTTCCAAAAAATGTAACTGGGTCCAAGTCACATGCAGCTCCCTGCAAGTTCCACAGTTCCTGCGGTTAATTATTTTGTAGCTTTAAAGTAATTTACCAGAGACAGCAGGCCCCAATCTCCAAACCACAGCGGTCTGCATATTAGAGCACCACGTCTGGCACCTTTCAGTGTGAAATGCCACCAAGGTGACCCGTAATAGGCTCCACTCTCTTCCATACGTGCCCTCTGCAGACATCCAAGCCAGCAGGGTACGGGCGTTTCTGTTGCTGACAGGAAACAGCAGCGCCAGATTAGAGAATGTCAAATTAATGCAGATGGAAGACAGCGAGAGGCACAAAACCTGTGATGGCATGGTGTCAAAGTGAGTGACTATTTTTCCCTTCTACCTCCTGCAAAACATCTGAAGTCCCAGCAGTGCTGTTGTTTTTCTACACATAAACGTTGTGGGTAAAAACGAGTGACATATTGTTCAATAAACCGTGAGACAAATGTGCTTTGTGGCTCGTGAAAACGCTAAGTGTTCGTTTAAATCATTAAAAAAGGGATGAACTCCAAACTTTCAGTTCATCGAGAATTAACAACACATCTGAAAAGCATCTGCAACACATGAGAATTTCAGTCTGAAAATACTCAGCTTAACACTTGTTGAAGTGTGTGCGTGTGTGTGTGTGTGTGCGTGTGTGCGCGTGTGTGCGTGTGTGTGCGTGTGTGTACATGTTGCAGGGAGCGGATTCAAAACAATTTACAGGCGCAGAAAACTACCAACTGCTACTCTGACAAAGCAGAGCCCATGACAAATAAAAATGCAGGAATTTTTGAAATATGGCTGCTGGTTTTGACAGCATGTCACACAAGGAGACTGCAAGATTGGTCCTGTGCACTGGGCCAAGGATGGGTGATGCTTTATTGAAATGCAAAAATGACTACTCACAGCGCTGAGCTGGTGTTGTTTTAAGATGCATGAAAACTGCACGCAACAGAGGAATCAGCAAGCAGAAGGATGGAGACCCTGCTTTCTCATTTGTATAGGAGCTTCAAAGCAGTTTTTTTCATGTTGTCACAACAAATACGAACCCAGGGTACTGCAACACTGGTCCTGATCAAGGGCCTTTAAGGCTTGTGTGACTCTCAGAGAGTGGCTCTCGCACATGCAAAAGGCCTGCAGTTATTAGGGTTTTTCATGGCGGGGATGTGCAGCTTGTTGAGCGTAACAGTGGAGAGCAGAAATCCTGCTGCAGCTTTCATGTCTGTTAAATACAAATAAACAAAGCCTCCCTGAATACATCATTCCCTTATAGGACACGTTTACTTCAGAGTTTTCTGAAAGAGAAGAAAAATATGCCTCCCATCAGTGTGATGTCATTCATTTTTAAATGTCAAGCTGCTCCTGTCTCTCCATCTAGCACCTTTCCCCGACTGGGAAATGTGTAGAACTGGTATTTAAGATTGCCTGCTCAGATGAAAGAGATCCACTGAGGGGGAAGAAAAGGAAACAGGCAAAAACTTAAAAAGCAAAGTTAGAGAGCTTTTAGAGCGTGACTGTTCACCTCTGACGCAGGTCCTCTCTCTCCCAGTCTTCTGCAGCAGCAACATATATTTTGTGTTCACATCATTCATCATGTCATCTTAAGAGATGCTGGTAGTTATGGTGCCAGACTTCTGATGAAGGGGGAAACACGACACTACTGGAGGAATTTTGATCACACTGACTAAAGTAAAGGTTACGTTCTCTTTAATTACAGGACAGGTTCAGATGCAAACCCATCGTTTTGATTTAAATTTGATTCCTTTTGGCAGCACTGGTGAGGTGTCAGTCTGCATCATGTTGTTCATGTTTGTGGAAATGTAATGTAGACACTTTGGTCCCCCGTGTTCACACATGCACTCTCCACGGTCTTTGCAGGAAAGGTAATTGGATCTGTAGTGTAAATATGCTCAGACTTATGGCTCACTAAGGATGTGGAAAAGAGCAGTAATCTGCCACAGAGCCTGATAAACCCAATATTAATTACTCTGCTTATTTCTGATACGACTTCCCCCTTGGAACCAATTAGGAAGTTGAGATGCGTCTTTTCAGTTTAATGAGGTCTAAGTAACGATAATGAATTTCACATTCCTGCCAAGCATTTAAAACAGGCCTCCGCAAAGGCGATGCCAAATAAAACGATCCATCAAGCCTAATTCCAGCTCTGAAAGGGTTTTTCCTTTCAGTGAGAATGAAGAAATGGGAACTGATTTTCACATGAACACATGTGCAGTAATTAATAAGAGTGATTCTGCTTAATGCTGATGCTTTTTAGGAGCGGGGACCGTCGTATCAAACACCTCTAAAGCTGTTTTCACTACATTTAAATAAACAATGTTACAAATAACTGGGTCAGAGAGTTTCTTCTAAATGACATCCCAGGAGGCCAGCAGTCCAGAGACAAATCCATTTAGCTGCTGCCATGTGTTGAAAGTACTTTAAAAACAAAACTCATGATGAAGATTTCAGGCTGACGAGGATACGTGACACCACGGTGAACCTTCATCCTGGCAGGAAGCACATTTGCTGCAACGCTCCTCGCTACACTCCTATCCAAAATTTACAAACGACATAAGCTATCATTAATTCAGCAGCAGCTTTTCCTCCAGGAGGGAATAGTTGGAATAAAGAGTGGGAATGTTCCCAGAGGCTCGTACAAACAGGAGTCACAGTAAAAACAGGAGCGATCTTCATCCAGGGTCAAGTGTTGTTTTGACTCTCCATCACAAACAGGAAGTAAAGGCTGGGTGACGTGATGGTTTATGGGCGTGCTGCCACAGCTGAGGGTGGTTTACAGCAGCGTGGGCTCCTGTAACTCAGCGGGCTGCAGGGTTCGACTCTGAATGGGAACTCCTTTTGGCTCTGAACAGGGCAGATTTACAGCAGGGCAGTAATACTTTAGATTAGTGGCACTTATTTTCCTGTTGCTGTGAAATGAAAAGGTGTGCCAAAGTGGCCGAGGCTGTTTGTGACAAAGATGTGGAAGGCCACAAAAACTCAGACCAAACACAAAATAATGGCTATAAACAAAATATAAAGCAAAAGCAGCTGATCATTGCCTAGTCATATCTGTCTATGTTTTTAAGAGCTCACCCTCCTTCAGATGGTTGGTATCGATTTGTAAAAAAATAAATAAAACCATGCTGTCCTGAATCCTATATATGTCTTCTGCCCTTTGGTGGAGAATGAAAGTCCCAATTTGATCTAATTGTATTAAATTATGTTTAATTACATAATAAACATAGTAGCTAGTTAAATCAGTGTTGTGATAACAGCCAAAAACTATTTACAAAAATATAAATTTCTGATTATTTCATGAATCAAAGAGTAAAAAACCTGCTGAAATAGAACTTAAACAATGCTATTCTTTTGTGTTCCTTACATTTTTGTGTCAATTTTTACAGGTTTGTCTATAATTATAATAATTATAATTCTGTTAAATGGAAAAGCTTCATTTTTATATGGAACACATATTGTTCCAAAAATCCAGAGTTTTAATCCTGCTTCATTAATTTCACCTCTGCATCTCTACCTCCACAGGGGACGCCGGGGGCCATTACCACCTCTGTAAATGAAATGGGCCTCCCACTGGGCCCCCCTCCTGCCCAAACCGTCTTACATGCATAACATTTTTTATGCTTTTTATTTAAAAACTTGAGTTTGAGAGAAGATGAGTTCACAGCTCCAAAGCACTTCTGCAAACAAAGAAACAAAACTCTTAACTCCTGGATGGCTGATTTTTAGAACGATTTCATTAAAACAACATTTTATTAAAGGTCTGTTATAACTTTTATTTTTCATAGCCCAAGATTATCAGTGGCCCCCGTCTGACCCTCGATGTGACATGTTTTTGGAAAAGCCCCTGGCTTCCCTCCTCCTACGAGCTCCGCTCTGATGCACAGACAATTTACAGTAATTAATGTTTAACATCATCATTATCTTTTAATTATAATGAAACATTGAGACGCTGCTGATTCATTTACAGTCACAGACTAATGTTGCCACAGAAAAAACAAAACTGCCTGGTGAACTTTTCACAGTAAAATGAAGAAGAGGGAACGGCGAAGCACTCGTTTGGCACACCGCTCAGAGAGCGGTGTCAGTGAAGAGCTGAGCTTTGTTTGGGACTATTTCTGGATTAAAGCAAAGTGAGCGCTTTCATCAGGATTCGGCGCTCCAGAGCCGACTATCCTTGAGCTATGTAAACTGTCACAGTGACATATTTAGAGAAGTGCTCCTAATTACAACAAAACCAACACCTAAAACACGGACTGACCCCCAAGAGGATGTTAGACTCCAGAGAGACAAAGTGGGTGGAACTAACCGACTAATAATGAGGCAGAAAGCGCAGCACTCTTCTCCAACTTAAGCCTTAATAATGTCTTAGAGAAGAACGTAGCTGGAGGCTGCATTTCATGCTCTTCAAGCTCTAATGTTCATGCACTAATTTTGTGATCTGCTTAAAGAACTTAAACTGTTTATTAACCCCTACCCCTCCAGACATGAGCACTTGTGTGTTACCGCTGTTATTTCAGAACGTAAATATTCACAAATGCAAACTTGTGTTGAGTTTGAAAAGTATTTAAAAATATTCTCCTCCTGGAGTTTTATAGTACTTACAAAATCTTTTGAAAATGCTGATTTGTATTTATTTAGTTTTAAAAAAGCAGAAAGTAATCTGTCCTTGACTCAGAGGTCTTAGCAGAAGTTTGTTAGGGCAGACACTGACTCAATAACCTTCAAAAGTAAAATACTTTAAAGCTGCCATAGCAAATTTGGAAAACAAATTAGCTTCAAACATTTTTTTCATGCTTCTTAATAATGTTCTAACATTGAATAACTATAAATGTATTGTGGAGATTTAAAAAACAAATTAATGAAGTGGTTCTCTTGCATTTGTCTAAAAACCTCCACCAATAACACGTTTCAGACCAAAAGCAACTATGGAAGTATCCTGTTGTTGGTCTCTCCGATCCTCCACACTCCCCTGGGTCCTCCACTCATCACACACTCACGTATTCAGCACCAGAACACCACTGGTGTGAGAGGTTCTCCCCTCAATAATATCAGAGCAGGAGAAACAGCCGGCTGCTACCACTTCAACTTTAGGTCAAACTACCAGAGTCCCAACAAGAAAAACACCATTTGAAGTCACGGACAACAAAAGACGTTTGGACCTAGAAAACGGAGACTGGTGTTTAGCGCTATCTGGTTTCCTCTGGTAATGTTTCCAGTTCCAGCAGAAGCGTCTCAGGGAAGATACCCGAGGGGATGGTGAGTGTTCCGTGACCGTGTTTGTGTTGAAAACCTAGCTTGTTCTGTAGATTCACCATAACAGTTATAATTTGATTTTCTTATCATGATTCCAGTGTGTATAAAAAGTACATTTTGTTTAAAAATTTAATTGAATGTTGTAAATACTGAACTGGGAATAAAACTAAAACTAAAAACAACTAAAAAGCTCCCAGTCAGGAGGGCTGGTCCAGATGTTAGTTGGTATTTTTATTCTGATATGTTCCTCTCCTATAACCCAACATTTGTTGACTGTGAGGGTAACACTTTACAATAAAGAACACAAAACTGTGTTTTGTTACTAGGGAATGACTAAGACGGTACTGAGTAATGAACCAGGGACTCCAAGGGGTTCAAATGAAGGCAACTGGACTTCTTTGGTTTCTTGAAGACGTTTCGCTTCTCATCCGAGGAGCTTTGTCAATTCTGACTGGAATATGGGAGGGTCGATCTTATAAACTGTAGCTGTCTATTGTTGCTCAACGAGCAGCATATGCCTGTGAATGCCCCTCCTCCCTACCTCTTGATGAGTCGTTGGTTTCTCCATTTTGAAATAGATGGCTTCCTTCACTCCTCTCTCAAGAAGATAGATGGTTTGAGAGAGGAGTGAAGGAAGCCATCTATGTCAAAATGGAGAAACCATCATTAAATAGAGGAGGAGGACTCAGGTTTCACCTTTCCAGCACCTACAATGCTAACCTAGTGAACTAGACCAATTCTTGCTTTGCAGAGTTTGGTCTAGGCACGCTTCATTGGAACCCTCGCAGCCCAAACCACTGCTGTGTCTATCCAATCACAACTCGCTATAGTTTTGGTTGGGCCAATCACAGCGCTCTATATTGTGGGCCAATCACAGAGCGGGAGTAGCCGATGACGTCAGCGCTGCGGCCGCGAACCCAAGCAACATGGCGGCAGCGCCGGAGCCACGTTCTTTTGAAACGGCTTTGTCATCAACATTGGATTATTTAGACTCCAACGTGCGTAAGTCTGTCTGATATACTTAGCGGCTTCTTATTTTTATCAAACAAAGTAGTGCAATGTCCCAGTACACCTGATATTCACATGTTTTTATACAAAAACGACAGAAATCATTGACGCCATTAGTGGGTCCCGCTTTTCCATCGCTGTGATTACGTCACGTTGTTCGTTACTCTGATTGGTCCTAGCGCTATCCAATTGCGTGTTGACATTTTGAAAGACAACCGTAGATCCCGCCTCACGACTGAGAGCCGTCAATGGTTCGTGGCCAGACTATATATTCACATATATAGGATGGCTTGCCAGGCTACTACAATGCAGCTTTGAACCAAATTCCAAAACAGTTTCAGTCCAGTTCACACCCTCCTGCATCTAATCAACACGACTCACAAACAATAGAGGCTAACGATGCTAACGACTCATCAAGAGGTAGGGAGGAGGGGCATTCACAGGCAGATGCTGCTCGTTGAGCAACAATAGACAGCTACTGTTTATAAGATCGACCCTCCCATATTCCAGTCAGAATTGACAAAGCTCCTCGGATGAGAAGCGAAACGTCTTCAAGAAACCAAAGAAGTCCAGTTGCCTTCATTTGAACCCCTTGGATCTTGTCATCTATGTATCTGACATAGGTAATTAGTCGCTTGGTGTTACTAATGTCAGTGGATTCATCCAGTATTAATAAAAACACAGGACTTATTTGCACTGCTTTGTCAACATCTTCCACACAAGAGTACTTGCAATAGCTTGGTGCATTTCTGACAGTCCTTTTTCATTGATGTAACTAAAATAGCTTGATATTTCGGTGTTAAGATTCTTAAATGTAGGGCACTCCATATCTTTCATGAATTTAACCAGATGGCAACATTTTGCTTTGGCCATTTCATTTTTTGCAATAAAAAAGGCAGTTTTTAGAAGCCCTTTTATTTCTTCAGCACATTTTAACTGCGCATCTTCAATAGCTTTTGTCATCACATTTTTGGCTGAATCTGCTTCACGTTTTCGTTTCATCGCTGCTGTGTGACACACACCATCTGAGTGACGGCGCAAAGTTGATGTTTTGTAGCATCGACTAGTAGTAAAAGGTACAGCGCCGTACATTTTACAGATGGAGCAGTTCATTTCACCATTATTATTTTCAAGCCAGGGATATAGTCTGAGCCAGTTAGCCTGAAACTTATCTTTGGGCTGCTTTATAGCGTTGACGCTACCGCTTCGAGAGTCCGGAGGATTCGGGTCATCGCTGGTATCAGCATCACCTCCGGCGATGGGGCTAGGACTTTCTTGTGATAATATTTTGGAAGCAGGTTCTCCTTCGGTTAATTTAACGTCAGACTTGCGTTTTAACCAGCGGTCCATTATTGGGTCCGGATGTTAACCAACAACCACTGGTTTGCTAGCTAGTGAGGAAACTTGTCTTTTAATAAAGGAAAAGAAGAGAGTGCAGCGCGCGAAGGGTGTAGCTGAAGTGGATTTTTACACCTACGTGCATGTTCGCTGTACGCGGGAATTTCCCGCATTATAAAAACTAACTTTGCGAGAATCGATTATATAATGCGCAATACCCGCAATCCCGCTGTGAATTTCAGGCCCTGGGCTTGCCATAATTGTATAACATAGACGCGCTGTAGCAGCGGCAGATTCACCAAAGAAAGCTAGAAATCCCTTATCAGAGGAATCTAGTAAAAGAAAAGGAGAACGTGATAGAGCAAGAGCAAAGACCAGAGTTAATATTGGGCCGTCTTTTCCTCCCTGGAGAGCTCTTTTAGAAAGAACAGCATGAACTACGGACTCTGACCTAGCCGTGCTGCTAATGGCTAGGTAAGTAATAAATGATTTCACCAGGGTTATTGTGTTTGGTCGGGCATAAAGTTGTTATACAGTCCTGATAAAACTATTTATTCAATGTGTGGAGGTGGAAAAGTTTGTTTTCGTTGTTTTGCCTGACATTAGGAATGTAAACATGCCTCTTATGCCTGAGAGAGAGATTTAATGTTACGATAGTGACGTTACGCAGCAATCATAGAGAGGGCGACAGAGAGCATATAACTGCAAAGTTGCAGAATGCTACTTTAAGAAAGAAATAATTGAATCAGGTATTAATGTGATGCCTGTAGACTCTCTGTCATGATCTGTGGTGAGCTACCCTGTGTGATTTGTCCTGAGCTCTGTTTGCAGGTGGGCGGGTCTGAGAGCGGTACCAGCTGCAGCAGTTTTCATAATCAACAGCCAGGGGATTTAAGGAGCAGCACGCCAAATGATTACTCAGTTTTGGGTAGATCTAGCCTCCTTGGTTACTCCTGTGCTCAAACCTTCTTGTTCCTCCTGACATGCTAATTGCTGTTTTTTGACTCCTGTGCCGTCCGACTAACCTTTCCTGTGCATCCCAGGTTCTACCACCAGCCTCGCCGCCTCTACTATAACCTTCGGAGTTCCTCTCAACACCACGCCGCACTGCACTTCCCCTGGCCGCCCGCTCTCCGTCGCCCACCTGCTATTCCCTGTGTCCTCCCGTGACACCTCATGCTCAGTTCCCTCCTGGACCCCTCTGGACTACAGGCTCACCCAGACCTCACAATCTTCCCCCTCCTATCCTTCTCACCAGTGGATACAGTAAGCCAACTGCCAACATTCCCATCCTGTCCAACCATCAAAGATTGACTCTTCTTTGTTTTCTTTAGAGTACCAGCAAACCAACTCGTCACCCGTCGGACAGCGATTACAGATCCCCTCTTGTAAATAAAGATTATTGTTTCACATTACCTCTGTCTCGTGTGATTCTGCATGTTGTGGGTCAAAAAGCTACCCCACATCATGACACTCTCTTTGTAAGCTTCAATAAAGTTGTAAAGCATTTGCAATGTCACAGGGATGTACTGCTGCTATTTCACTTGTTGGTCACTTAAAGGCACACTTGGTAGTTTTGCTAGCGTTTAGCACCCCCTGGAGTCCGTTATTAATTCACTGTGTCATTTTTTTAACACCTTAATCTAACTGCTGCAGCCTTCATTGAGAGTAATGACTTATTTCTGTCCCCCAACCAGTGGACTGTGTTGTTGCTCTGCCCTAGCCGTACCGCTCCAGAAATTTCTGGACCTACAACAGAAGGGGGGCCAAAAAAGTCCCATAACTGGGGCAGCCCGGGTAGGTTGTCTGGACCGGTTTTACAATGGGGACAGAAAAAAAAGCGAGCCGATCCTTCCCGTTCCATGCCAAAACCGGCAGGGGAATCGAGCCATAAAGTCCAACAGGGACTGGACCAACACTCTGAAGTTGCAAGTGCAGTATTCTGGCCACAGAAGGTGGTGGGGGTCTGAGTGACATTTCATTAACCCTGTAAAGGGTCATTTTAGCACAAACCGGCTCAAGAAATGTTTACAACACAAAATGTTCAGTTCACTGAAAAGAAAAGCCCAGCTGTGGACAAAATGTGACAAATCTCATTGAGTTATTTAATTATCCCAACAAGACAAGCTCTTCCACCCAACAACAGGTGTAGCTTTTACAGCCTGAAGTTGAAGAAAAAAACGTTCATACAGAGACAAAGATTACCAAAAGATCGAAGACCATCAGAGAGCTAAAGAGGAGGCTCTTGCTTCACAATTACAGTTTGATGTCCAGCCAGCAGACTTTAAACTGGAGGAGACATGTTTACGGAAAGATCCTGAAAAGATTGAGATTGAAATTCAGGAGCTTTAGAGCGAAAATGAAACAAATACTTTTACCACCAATTCTGTTAATACCTTTAATGTGACATCAGCAAATAGAATATGAGAAAGCCAATACATCAAACCAGAAAATGTTTGGTCTGTGGAAGATGGTGATCCAGTGGAAGAACCAACTTTCACATTAGAAAAAGGTGTTATCAGTAATGAATCAAGTGTTTACATGGTAGAAGGAGTACTTGGATCTGTGGCGTTTGGAGAAGTTGTTAAATGTACATACAGTAAGTGGGAACCAATGAGATCGTTGCAATTAAACTTGTGCTAAAAAGCAAGCAGTCAGAAGCCAAAGATGAAGAAAAAGCATTAGAATATCTTTATACATTTGACCCTGACAAAAACAGTTTGATCAGGTTTTATGAAAGTTTTACTTTCAAAGGCAGCTCTTTCTTTTTTCTTTTTTTTTCCATGTCCGATTTGGTTGTATAGCAAACAGAATTGATGTCTGAGTGCCAAAAACAAGCCTTACGTTTTATTCTCACAGGCAGATCGTTATAGATTCAGCTATAACACCCTGCCAGAACTTTATTAGAAATTTTTTCGGTTGGTTAAAATTTCAACGGACACGGAAATGAAAGAGAAAAGGGGGAAAGAGAAGGAAGGGGGGAGTTCACAAAAATCAACAATAAAGGATGCAAAAGAATCCACTTCTAGACCTGCAGAAAGAGAAAAAAAAAGGGGACACAAAAAAATACAACAGAACCAAAACATCACTGCACCAACAACATGAGGATGAGAATCATACCCACACCCACAGAACTAGCCCTTACCCCAAGGCCCTATGTGTATGTGTGTGTGGTGATATGATGGAGCAGGAGGAGGGAAATGTCTGAGGATGGGGAGGAAAGACTGGGGGGCCTAAGCCCTCCCAGGGAGCCAGCTCCCCCGCTGACCCCAATAAGCACCCCTGTTCCCAGACACCACCCGGGGCAAGGAGACCCCAGCCCATCTGGTCAGGGCCCACCACAGCAGCGTCAGAGAGCCCCATGGAGCCCGAGGTCACCAATTCAGCCCCACTTCAGCAGAATATCTACTCCCACTCTCTCATTTGATCAACATCTAGACTACACAAGACATTAGACACTCAGGCAGAGTTGAGTCATGTCACAGACAAATCTTCCGGTCAGCAAAAAGAATAATCCTGCAGTCAGTAAAAAGAAGAATCATCAAGTCGGTAGAGTGGCACAACCAGAGGCTGAAATGTTTGATAAGGGTGGCCAGATGGGGGCTATAGAAAATTTTGGGTTGGCACACCAAATTGGTCCTTGTTTTGTAACTCTGGGAGAGTTTAGCCTGTGACAATGCATTGTATGCTTCTTTATTCTTTTTTGTTAAAAATCAATATTCATCCAAAACACTTAACTCAAAATTGAGAAATACAACCATTCAGAAAATTACATTTCAGTTATTTTAAAAAAATCATAAAATGTATTTTCGAATTTTATATTTTTTTATTTGCCTGTTGCTGTCTTCACAAAAAACTATGGAGATATAAACTTTTTTTAATATGGTGAGCAGCAGAAACATATATACATTTTTTAAAATTCTAATTATTTATTTACTCATTAATTGTATACTTTTTTAATTGGGTTTTACATTTATGTCTTGATTAAATAAGATGAATTTATGGTTTAAGTGAACATTATTAATTCAATAAGAACACTGCTCTCCCCTGGGGTGGCCAGTAATTTTCTAGGGGTGGCCATGGCCACCCCTGGTCACCCCTTGGGGGCGCCACTGGGCACAACCTCCTCAGAATTTTCCCAAACCAAAGAAATGTGACACCAAACCAAAGCTTCAGCCATGGCAAGTTCAATCAGTTCCCTTCACTCAGTGTCAGTTCACAGTGAGTTTTTTTACTGATTGGCTTAATGAACTATACTGTATTGGAATGTTTTACTTTGTGAAGTGCCTTGAAATGACTCTTGTCATGATTTGGCGCTATAGAAATAAACTGAATTGAAAACTTTAAATGTCAGTCACACATCAGACAACCACGAGGGGGCCGATAAATTAGCAGATAATTATTAGTAAATTAGCAGTTTCACCGCAGGAGTCACCAGTTCAAGTGATTTAATATTGTTCTCTCTGGGTGAACCAATTTGCATTAGAATATTTTAAATCTAGGTTCCTAAGTCACATTATGTATGTTTTTTTTCCGGGTGCTCCGGTTTGCCTTAAAACATTTATCTTCATCCATTCCATTCAAAAGTTGTGGATGAAGGTCAACGACAGACTAGCGTGTAGTCCAACAAGAGCTGGGACACCAGTTATAAAGACAAACTCAGTCTCCAAGAGGACATCACCAATGCCCTAAGACACACACACACACACACACACACACACACACACACACACACACACACACACAAATCCCATCCACTAAATCATCACCATAACGTGGTGGATCAGTTTGTGTACCACCATGATCCTGAAGGCCGGTTTGTCAGGGCAGGTCCTGAGTAAGTAATGATGAGTTCATCAGTAGGTACTTGGGAGGAGGTTTCACTTTACTTTAGAGTACACAAAAGTAGTAGGTAATGGTTAGGTACTGAGTAAGTAATGATTCGTTCCTCTATATGTTCCTCTACTTGGGAGGTTGTTTCACTGCACATGGCAGTGCACAAAGTAATGGTCTTGAAATTACTAGACAATGGTTTCTTACTCATTAAGTGACAGCCATTTGAAATCTAGATGATACAGCAGCGGTACATCACTGTGACATTGCAAAGGCTTTGCATCCTTATTGAAGTTTAAAAAGAGAGTCTACAGGCATTAATCCCTGATTCATTCCTTATTTCCTTTCGTAAATAACTACCCATTAGTCCCTGATTAAGACTGGTGGGTGTTTTACCAGTAAGTACTGGTTAACAGTTCGACCTGCAGACGTGGCAGTTGTGTCTATTCAGCTCCCTACTTTTTGTGCTTTAATTCCTTTAAAAACCTGGTTCTTTTCTGTCAATGACTGTTGGATTCTGTGGGTTTTGTTTGACCTTTATGATTCTTACGATTTTTGGGATGTTTTGTTTTCTTGGACTTTTAGTTGGGCTAAGAAGACTTTTGGGTCCATCAAAGGCGGCTTGGCTACAGGGTAAGCTTCTGCAACCTTGAAGCTATTTTGAATGTCTGTCCTGGCCCTCTGTCTGCTCCACAATGGTGAGTCTATGGTTTTTAAAGCAAATAAAAGGATTCAGAAGATGTACGGCATCTCTCTGCTGAACTTCAATAGTTGAAGATGCTTCTGGATACTTTTAGAAATCATCCAGTAGCATTGTGAGTATTTGAAAAAAAGACACCCATGCAGAACCCTCTGCTCCAAGACACCATTGCTTGGGATCCTGCATCACGACTACCGACTTCCAACTCTACTCCTGACTCATCCTCAACTTAGTCAGAGATTGTGGTTACGTGGCCATAGGAGAGTCCCTGGTGGAGTCTAATCCCTCTTGGACCTCAACCTCCACTGCCTGACGCAACATACTAAAGGATGCTGTGTGTCGATACTATGAGCCCCTCCACCTCAAACCCTCCAGTTCCCCAAACTCAGAATCATCTACACCTAGTCCACTGTTTTCACCTACAACTTTGATGGTAGGTGACCCAATAATCAGGAATGTCTGCTTTTTCAACATCATCACAAGATGTTTTCCATCAGCCACCATTCCTGCTATTCTGGATATACTTCCTGGTCTGCTGTGCTCCATCCCAACTTCAGTTAGTATCATTCATGTGGGATCAAATGATGTTACACGTTGGGAGTCTGTCATCACACAGCAGCATTTTAACCATCTCTCTGACATTCTGAAGAGCAGTGGAATGTCTGTTTTCATCTCTGGCCCAATACCCACAGTTTCTCGTTGATCTGGAAGTTTTAGCCACCTGCTCTCTCTCCACTCCTGGCTCCAGTCTGATTGCAGGTCCTTCAGTTTTGGTTTCATTGACAACTTTAACCTGTTTTGGGAGCGTTTTTCATTTTTCAGGCAAGATGGTGTACGCCCTAACCGACATGGCTCAAGCATGCTAACCGCTAACAACAGGTATGCTGTACAATCCCATAGATATACATCTATGGTGGATTCTTTACAGACATGGCGATCTATATCCCAGCCATCTACATCTTTGATCATCGCTCTCACCACCACTCCAAACAACATCGCCCCCTACAGTCATTCCCAGATGCAACCATCATCTGTATGTAGGGTTGTAACGATGCTTCGATTTAAAATCGATGCAAACTAGTTTAAATATCCATCGTTGTAGAAAGAGAAGAAAATCGATTCACTGCCAGAGATGTCCGAAAGACTAAAGCGGAACTAATATTCCGCCGGACGGAATAATGTTTGGTTCCGTGTTTCAGGCCGTGCATGGTTTTATGACGGACATGTTTCCGGTTTAGCGCCGTGTGTGTTGTGCGTCACGGATATAAAACTAAGTAAAACGAGACGAATATTCAGGTTATATTTGTGCTTAGTAAGGTGTTTACATGTTTAGTTACCCATCAGCTGCATTTGTTGTTATTATTTAGCGTGCTAATATAGTATTTAACGATCGTCATTTGCCGCTAATGCTAAAGCTAGCCCATGCGTGCCATGACGCACATGCTAAGCTGCTAGCATACCTTCAGTAAACCACATCTACACACATGTAACTTGTTCCTGTTAAATAAGCCTGCTGTTCAAGTTCACTGTTAATAAACGCACTGAGAAAACTTCTGGTTTCCCTGGTTCTCTGACCGGAACCTACCATCCATATTGGCCGTAGTGCTACTACAAGAGACATAAATGCAGATGGCATTCAAAATAAATAAAACCTTTTTGAGCATAAAAAGACTTGTGATCATTTCCATATCATCTATAATTACCGCTATTACTTTGTTCAATGGTAAGTTTGTTAGTAAGACAATAGAAAGTTACAATTTGAAACAAGGACTAAAGGGCAATTGTAAAAAAGAATTTATTTTACCATAAAATAACTGAAATTCATTTTGTTGTGAAAAATCGTAAAAAATTGGAATCGTGAACTTATAATCGGCAATCGAATCGAATCGTGAATTGAGTGAATCGTTACATCCCTATCTGTATGTCGTCCAAGAGATACTATCACCGCAATTCCTTCTGCTGACAGACCTGGAAGTTTTCCTATTCCATCCATCCATCCATCCATCCATTTTCTGCCGCTTATCCAGAGTCGGGTCGCGGGGGCAGCAGCCTAAGGAGGGAAGCCCAGATCTCCCTCGCCCCCACCACTTGGGCCAGCTCCTCTGGGGGAATCCCAAGGCGTTCCCAGGCCAGCCGAGAGACATAATCTCTCCAGCGTGTCCTGGGTCTTCCTTTGGGTCTCCTCCCGGTTGGACGTGCCCGGAAAACCTCACCAGGGAGGCGTCCAGGAGGCATCCTAACCAGATGCCTGAGCCACCTCAACTGGCTCCTCTCGATGTGGAGGAGCAGCGGGTCTACTCCGAGCCCCTCCCGGATGGCCGAGCTTCTCACCCTATCTCTAAGGGAGAGCCCAGACATCTTGTGGAGAAAACTCGCTTGTATCTGCAATCTTGTTCTTTCGGTCACTACCCAAAGCTTGTGACCATAGATGAGGGTAGGAATGTAGATCGACTAGTAAATCAAGAGCTTCGCCTTTTTGGCTCAGCTCTGTCTTCACCCTGACTGACTGGTACAGCGCCCGCATCACTGCAGATGCAGCACCAATCTGCCTCCACACCTCCACGCTCCATCTTTCCTTCACTCGTGAACAAGACCCTGGCACTGGTCATACAGGGACCTAACAGCCCGTATGTCTGAACTACTAGAGTGCCTATCAGCGATCACTAGCTGGCTAGACGATAACTTCCTTCAGTTAAACTCTGAAAAGACTGAATGTCTGATCATTGCCCCTGACAGCATGGCTCCTCTGATTAGTCAACAACTTGGTCATTTAACTTCTGCTGTCAAGTCAAACTTGAGGAATTTGGGTGTTTTTGACCAATCAATGTCTCTTGAAGGCCACTCAAAAACACTGGTCAGAAACTGTTTTCATCATTTGAGAAATATCTCCAAACTGCGAAGGTTGGTGTCAAAACATGAACTTGAAATGGTTATCCATGCCTTTATCTCCTCCCGTCTAGATTACTGTAACACACTTTTCACATGTTTTAACAAAAAAGCCCTTGACCGCCTTCAGTTGGTCCAGAACTCTGCAGCGAGGCTCCTAACTGGAGCAAACAGAAGAGCTCACATCACTCCTATTCTGATGTCTCTGCACTGGTTACCCATTAACTTTAGAATCCTGACTAGAACTTTCAGGGCTCAACATGGCCAAGCTCCTCCTTATATTACTGAACTGTTAAAGCCTTATGCTCCAACCCGAGCCCTCAGGTCCACCAACCAGAACCTTCTAGAAGTTCCAAAGACCAGATATAAAAGTCGAGGTGATCGCTCTTTCCAGGCTGTTGCACCCCGACTTTGGAATGAACTTCCTTTATTTTTACATAGTATTGACAGTCTGGTCACCTTTAAAAGCAGCTGAAGACCCTTTTACTTAAATCTTTGTGTTTTCTTTGTTTATATTAATCCCCCTTCCTGATTTAATCATCTTTCATTTGATTTTATGATCTTTTTTATGGCGTTAGGTTTTTTTAAATCTGTTTTTACACAAATCCTTTGTTTTCTTCATCTGTATAATGACTTTTTGTGATTTTAATTAGTTTTCATTTGTTTTATGATATTTTGTTTTGTTCTTAAGATGTTTTCATGATTGTTATGATTTGTTTTGTTGATCTTTCTGTTATAAGTGCTATATAAATACACTTTACTTACTTAACTACCTGAATAAGACTGGTGGGTGGTTTTACCAGTAAGTTCTGGTTAACTACCTATTAGTCCCTGGTTCATTACTCTACCTCCTAAGCCTTTCCCTAGTAACAAAGCACAGTTTTGTGTCCCTTATTGTAAAGTGTTACTGAGGAGGGATATTATATGAGTCAGTGGCCTTGTGCTTTGGGACTGTTCATCCATGCATGGGACATTTTCAGCCTCAAGATATATAACTTTTCACTTTTCAAATTCACATCCACTAAAAGGTCAGGGATTCTGTGAGAAGCAGAGAGCAACTTGGGTCACTTGGGTCAATATGCACATCTGTAGACAATAGGTGGAAACCAAGGCACAAAATCGATGCAGAATGCATCCAGCTGGGATTTGAACCAGCAACTTTTTGCAGAGAGAGAAGAGATAATTACTTTCTCCACTTTGTCAACTTCTCAAAATATGACTCTTAACTCTGGAATGAAGCTAGCTTCCTGTTCGTCTACTTCGCTGAAACTGTGCGTTTTGTGCACAGAGAGGGTGTTCTGTGCAGCGGGTTGGGAGATGTTCAGAAGAGCAGTTTGATAGATGAGTTATGAGCCAATCATATAGGTAGTGGGCCAGCATTGGATGGGATGAGGTTTTTCCAGGATTGTAAGTTTCAGAGGTGATTAAAATGATTCTTTTGTTTTTCGTTTGACAAAGCATTTGATTTATTGGTTGCTAATGTTTATGAAGAACATTTCAAGTAATATGTCAAAAAATGTTCCAGAAACATCTCAGACAGTACCTTTAGTGCAGGCAAAATATTTGTTTTCAAACGATTTTTACCTGGAATTTCAGAAATATGCACAAAAACAGTAGAGGTGTATTGTATAATGACATTTATCTTGAGTTTACCAGAATGATCTGCCATCTAGTTACAAACCAATATAAACATTATTAAAATCTCATCAGATGAGGAATAAACACAAAGCACCTGCAGAAGTTACAATATGGAGCTGAATTTTGGCAGATACTCATTTTAGGTATGGACAGGCCCCATGAGCCTTTGCTTCAACAGTTAAACAGACTAACAGGAATTTATCCTTTTCACTGATTTCATTCCAACTGTTGGTTTAATAAGGAGTAGAGAGTTAAAGTAGAAAGTGAGCAATTTGAAATAAAGCCACCAAACCCCGTCTGGCAGTGAGTGACATGTTTGTTAGTCAGTGCTGTCACAATAAAAAATATCCATCCATCCATTATCGTCCGCTTATTCGGGGTTGGGGCCAGCAGCCTAAGCAGAGAGACCCAGACTTCCCTCTCCCCAGCCACTTGGGCCAGCTCCTCCAGGGGAATCCCAAGGCGTTCCCTGGTCAGCCGAGAAACATAGTCCCGCAGCGTGTCCTGGGTCTTCCTTTAGGTCTCCTCCCGGTTGGACGTGCCCAGAAAACCTCACCAGGGAGGCGTCCAGGAGGCATCCTAACCAGATGCCTGAGCCACCTCAACTGGCTCCACCTCAATGTGGAGGAGCAGCAGATCTACTCTGAGCCCCTCCCGGATGACCGAGCTTCTCACCCTATCTCCAAGATCCTCGGCTACAGAAGCTGTCTCTCAGCAATAAAAAATTAAAAAGTCTTAATGGACATAAACAAATCCACAAGTATAGACACCAAATAAAGTTTAGGTTCAACTTACTCTAAAAATCCACCTTTTATTTTTTTTTATCAGGATGTGAATGATCAAATGCATTTTCTGACTGTTTATCAGTAAAAATATTTATAAAACAAAACATCTTCAGCAACTTGTGTATATGTGTGCGAGTGAAAAAGTTTTAAGAAGAGGGCAAAATTACACTCTTAAAATCTAATTATATCTTATAAATACCCTGATATATATAGTGTTTGGATAATAAATGTGAGACCTGGTTCCATGACCTACAACAGCGCAGTCTTTATCAAGCTGATGAGCCGATGAACTGTGCGTGCAGCTAACACCTCTGTTATTAATATACTGCGATTCTGGCTGCGGTACCAAACAGCTGGTGCAGTCGGAGAGAGAAAGCTGGCTAATTAATTACGCTGTGGGCCACAAAGAATTTGTTTTGCACACAAGTGACAGCAACCCATAGCCTCGGTACGGGATTGGCTGAAAGACTTCAATTAAACATGCTGTTTAAACAAATATCCACAAGCTTAGAGGAGATTGTCTGATGAATAATTCATGAGCTGAAAGAGGGAATAATCAGGAAATACGTGCATGTGTAAAACCTATTTGTAGCTCTGAGCATACAGCAATAATTAAGCTTCTGATCGGCTCTGGATGAGTTTAACTATCAATTCCTACTTTTAGGGGCTGACCAAGTAAAACATTAATGCTTGATTCCTGCTAAAAGAAGATCTAATTTTTAAAATAAGACGCCGAAAGAATACATTTCTGTTTTTCTAAAAGTGTTTTTTAGGATTTTCAGCATCACAGCAACATGTGTGAGAACATCAGGATGGAGTGCTCGGCTCCAGCTGTGCAGAGGCCCTGGGCTGAGGCTGAATGCCACCTCCCATCGGAGCTGCAGCGGAGCAGCGATGACATAAGTGAGAGCCTGGTTGAGAGGAGGTCCAGGGTAGAGGGGGTGTGTGTCAAAATAATGGCTCCAGGATGCATTATATAAGGCTATTAAATTGTCAGTGTCTAAAACAGTGAGTTGAAGATGCGGGCTTTGTTTGTGACAGCTGAAAATCCATTTTTCATGTTTGTTTCAGTGTAAGTTTTAGCAGCGAGCAGTCTGTTGTTAAAGGACACGGAGGGAAAAAAGGAAGTCCTCATTCTGTTGTCCTCGCTAAAGCTCCAGAGAGACGCACATGAAGGATTTTATGTGGCATTTACACACTGGGAAAGAGAATCATATAGGAAGATTTATCACAGATAGTCTATTCATTTTTAATGGTGATGGCGTACTCTGTTCTAAAAGAGGCATCTTTAAAGTTTACTAGTATGTAAAAATAACTAAAATCCTCAGGTTGTTTATATTCTTATTTCTAACGTGTCTACTTAAGCTGATTCACTGTGTTGTTTTAATTACTGTAGAATCAGGTTTTCTCTGTGCAGCAGCAACTCCTTTCATGCAGGAAGAAGCAGAGAGAAACAAAGTGGATTGTAGAATGCACGCGGTAGGAATGAAAGATAATAAAATAATCTGTATAAATGAAGCAATTAAAGGCCTTGAAGGAAGGACCCTCACACCTTTCATGCAGGAGTTTAAATGTCCTCATGTTGAGAAGATGGAGTTATAGTTATTATTATAGTCATAGTTATAATTATGGTAATAATTATAATTATGGTTATAGTCATAGATTTAGTTATAATTATAGTCATAGTTATAACTATGGTAATAATTATAATTATGGTTATAGTCATAGATTTAGTTATAATTATAGTCATAGTTATAATTATGGTAATAATTATAATTATGGTTATAGTCATAGATTTAGTTATAATTATAGTCATAGTTATAGTTCTTTTTAGTTATAATTATGATTATAGTCATATATATATATAATTATGGTTATAGTCATAGTTATAATTATAGTCATAATTATCATCATAGTTATAATTATATTTATGTCCATAGTTACAGTTATAATTATAACAGTCATAGACAGTTATAGTTATAGCTATAGTCATAGTTATAGACCAGTGGCGCCTGTGCACGGGAGCCCCACCTCTGTTACTGTGTCCATGATAGCTGTGACAATCATCATCATCAGTGTGTGAATGAATGAATGACTGTTGTGTAAAGGAGTCCTCTGACTTAGAAAAGCACTCCACAAGTGCAGGTCATGCCTTTTACCAAAAGTCAGAAATGAAAAATGTGAGATTTTATGGAATATTGCACCAAGTTATGTAATCAGTTACTTCTCTCACTTGAAATGATATATGATATTTTTGTTTACCTTGTGTGAAGAAGAAGAAATTAGTAGAAAGCTTGCTGGATACTTTCCCTGAGGACTGGAGGTGGTGACCTCTAAGCTAGATGATGGTTTTATTAGTTAATGCCATCATGACATGGTGAGTAATTTGGTCTGTGTGCCTCAAGGTTCACTAAAAGAATTTTTATTCAGGAATATGGGAATTCTAATTTATCTGTGATTATGTTTCAATGTTTGTTCCTGATCAGTGGGGTTTAGCTTTTAAAAAAGATTTTTATTCACTCTAACTTACTTTTTCTAAATTTCTCTGACAAACTTCACATTCATGGTTTTAGAGCTGAACAGTTTTACCGTTGGATCGTGTGAGAGAGAGGTTCTGTTTTCTCAGGGAGATGAAGAAACTAGAGTCAGAGGGCCTGGGTCTGTGAGTCACAGTTCATCACTGCTGACACACACACGCACACACACACACACATACACACACATGCAAGTGCACACACGCACACACACACACACATACACACACATGCAAGTGCACACACGCACACACACACACGCAAGTGCACACATGCACACACACACACGCACACACACACACACACACGCAAGTGCACACATACACACACATGCAAGTGCACACATACACACACATGCAAGTGCACACACGCACACACACACACACACACGCAAGTGCACACATGCACACATGCACACACACACACGCAAGTGCACACATGCACACACATGCAAGTGCACACATGCACACACACACACACACACACGCAAGTACACACATGCAAGTGGTCACACGCACACACACACGCGCACACACACACGCAAGTGCACACATGCACACACACGCAAGTGCACACATGCACACACACACATGCGTACGTGCGCGCACACACGCACACACACATGCACACACACACATGCATACGCGCGCACGCACACACACATGCACACACACACACGTGCACACATGTGCGCACGCACACACACACATGCACACACACATACACACAAATGCACACACACACATGCATGCACACACACACTCGCGCACGCACACACACACACACACACACACACACAGAAATGAAAGCTTCTCAGTGATTTCTGAGTTGAGAATCCTCTCCTTGATAAGTATTTTGACCAACCAGGGACAGTAAATATCGAGTGAAGCTTCCTAACTCTGGTGTGTTTTACTCCTAACCTTGAAGAAGAAGGAGGACTCAGTAGAAGTCTTCTGGAGACGAAGTCATGGGAAGCAGAAAGCATTACGCCTGAAATCTGAATCTAGCACAAGTGGTTTATGAATTCATGTCCTCAGGTTTTCTGCTCTGCATATCTTATCTTTTTAAACATGTTGGCTGTAATCTGCACCTTTCACAGCAGCAGCGATGTAGGAGTTCATCTGCACCAAGCCGAGAGTAGCTGACCTCTTGGTTATGAACACTTTGACCCCACAAAGCTAACTGTTAGTAAAGGTGAGTCCGCCGAGGAGCGAGGCCACCTCAGGCTGCCACTGATGTTTGTGGTTGTTTCTGCCAACACCTCCACACGATGCAGCGCATCACTAATAATGCTGCTTTGCTGTTGAAAATCCCTGCTGCTCAACACCTCCTGGTTCTTTCAGTTGTTAGGTACACACCAAGTAAAGTATGGTCATGTCCTTCCTTTACAGTGTATTTTTAGATTCAAAGTGGTTGAATTTAGGTTTGAAAAATCACAGCACGTAGGAGGGCTTTTTTTGTTTTTGGTGGTTTTTTTTGTCTTTTTGCTGTTGTAAGTCAACGTTTCAGACACGGAAAATTGACCATCTGTGGCTTCCTCTGCACTCATTCGAGGGTCGAGAAATGCACGACCCCAAAAGCAACGTCTCTGCCCACTTTGTGAACGCTCGACACACACAATCTGCTCTCTTTTGAGCACCGTTCACGCTTTTTGCACCAAATAAATACAGCACCTTATGAATCATACTGCAGAGAGCAACGCTGTCTGTACCGAGAATTCAGAGAACAGCCCAAAGCTTATCTGAGAGAGTGGCAGGCAGCAATCTGTAAGCAAGGCTGCGGGGTGAAAAGCAGGGCACCTTGTCCGAATCACTGAGCATACACAAGCACGTACTCTAGGGTCATCTAGCTAATGGACTTCCCGACACACTTTCTTTCCAATATGTCAGGAAGCGGGTGGAACAGGTGCCTGCACAATGAAAAAAGAACCTTTTTACTGAAGATATTTAAGTCAAAAATGAAGCATTTCCTCTAAATCAACTCTGTGTCTGCAGCAGGGGCAGATCCAGGTTGCAGATTTGTTTATTTTTAAATAACATTTAAATTAAAGCCTGCATGTGTTTAAGAGATTCACATTTCTAGCAGCTGTTCAACACAAGAAGGATTTTGATAAATCAACCCGAAGATCTAAATTTCTATTGGCAAGGACACGACTGATCTCTGGCCCTCTGTAATCTTGATTTCCTCTGGTAATACCAGTCACTGTGAACTTGTGGCATTTTGCTGCCTTTGATGATTGGCCCAATGGTCTGCAACCAATGGCCTCCTTGCCACCAATTCACGACCCGTCAACCCCAATCCTCCCACCAATCCACCAGGCACACAACACAACACACAGCCCAGAACAAATGTCCCAGTGTCAGAATCAATCCAGACAGGCATCCCATCCTCCTCTCATAAAACTGGCATCTCATTTATCCAGGAGTGAAGACTATGGTAAATAGAATGACACAGCATTTACACTCTTACCAGCAGAAGGGCCCTGAAAGATTCAAATTGTTCTCCTTGAACCCGATTTCTCCCAAGATCCACCTGAATTTACGTTTGAAACATTCATTTCATTTGCTTTTTTGCCCTTTTTTGCAAAGAAATCCTGTTTAAAAGTGTCATTTTTCATTTTCAGCCACATCTTCTCTCCTCCAATACACATGCACGTATGTTATAAAACGAAGGTGTCGAAACAGGAAGTCTTCTGACTCACAATATTGAGTGAATTGAAAAGACCTCTCGCTGATACGCTTGAGGTGTGAAATAACAGCCACGGAGGACCTGCACACACATGCAGCTACGTCTCCCTTTGAAGTTCTGACAGAGTTCAGCTTCCTCTCCTCCGCTGAGATCATAATTATTTAGCATAACCGCGCTCACATCCGCCTAATGAAAACAAAAGTTTGCCCGCGATGCTTTGGTCATATTCTATTGGACGCGGTTCACCGGGAACACAATCACACAGATCAAATTGAGAGGGAGCAGCCTAGCATGAATATCAGCAGGGAGAGTTGAAGAAGGAAAGCACAGACGCATTCATGGTCTATCTGTGTGATCTTTTGGGTAGCTTTCTGGTGCAAATCTTAATGAAAGTTGCTATTGTGAAAGGTAGCTGCCAAATGATGTGTAAGTTGACTGATAATGGTTTAATAATGATAATTAATGACTAAAGCCAGCATCTCACTGGGCTGCTACGCTACCAGCTGGAGGTACAGGGTTGTCAGATCATCTGCTAATCACACTGAGCTGGTGTGTGTGTGTGTGTGTGCGTGTGTGTGTGTGTGTGTGTGCGTGTGTGTGTGTGTGTGTGTGGCTTTTCTATGTGACTGGGTCACATGGGGCAAATAGTCAGGAAGGTGTTCACCGTTCATCCTCATTTTAGTCACTATTTGGTCACCATCTCACATCTATTACACTTGCAGACTCAAACACAGTCACAAGGTAGAGAAAAAGTAAATGTTTGACCCTGAAGGTAGTTTTAGACCTCAAGGTAATTATCTTTAACCAGTTTTAAATGTTCATTTATGTTCCCAAGTAGTAAAAATTACAAATATGCATATATTATTATAAACGTTAATGTTTGATGTTAGGAAAGTATGTGTTTGAGGGTTAGGGTTAGGATACCAAAAGTCTCCTGCCTCTGTATTATTCAGAATAAACGATGGTATGCTGGCTCAGGTCTAAACTTGTCAGATGTTGGAGAACCAGGATGTTCTAATAATGAGTAACTAGAACGTGCTTTACATATGGTGTAAAAGAGCTACAAGACTGATTTCTGAAGGTACAAACTACCAGAACATCAACACGTGCCACAGCTGAGGGTATGAAAACAGTAACGGCAACATCCCAGTGGCAAGCCTACGTACCCCTAAAAGGTGCGTTTCCTTTATCGGAACTTCAGGGTTAATCTGTGAGCGTGAAATTGACCCGGAGATCCGAAGCCCCGGTCCTCTTAAGCTGTCCTGTCTCCATATATACAGGTCCTTCTAAAAAAATTAGCATATTGTGATAAAGTTCATTCTTTTCTGTAATGTACTGATAAACATTAGACTTTCATATATTTTAGATTCATTACACACAACTGAAGTAGTTCAAGCTGTTTATTGGTTTAATATTGATGATTGTGGCATACAGCTCATGAAAACCCAAAATTCCTATCTCAAAAAATTAGCATATTCCAACCGACCAATAAAAGAAAAGTGTTTTTAATACAAAAAAGGTCAACCTTCAAATGATTATGTTCAGTTATGCACTCAATACTTGGTCAGGAATCCTTTTGCAGAAATGACTGCTTCAATGCGGCGTGGCATGGAGGCAATCAGCCTGTGGCACTGCTGAGGTGTTATGGAGGCCCAGGATGCTTCGATAGCGGCCTTAAGCTCATCCAGAGTGTTGGGTCTTGCGTCTCTCAACTTTCTCTTCACAATATCCCACAGATTCTCTATGGGGTTCAGGTCAGGAGAGTTGGCAGGCCAATTGAGCACAGTAATACCATGGTCAGTAAACCATTTACCAGTGGTTTTGGCACTGTGAGCAGGTGCCAGGTCGTGCTGAAAAATGAAATCTTCATCTCCGTAAAGCTTTTCAGCAGATAGAAGCATGAAGTGCTCCAAAGTCTCCTGATAGCTAGCTGCATTGACCCTGCCCTTGATAAAACACAGTGGACCAACACCAGCAGCTGACATGGCACCCCAGACCATCACTGACTGTGGGAACTTGACACTGGACTTCAGGCATTTTGGCATTTCCCTCTGCCCAGTCTTCCTCCAGACTCTGGCACCTTGATTTCCGAATGACGTACAAAATTTACTTTCATCCGAAAAAAGTACTTTGCAGCACTGAGCAACAGGCCAGTGCTGCTTCACTGTAGCCCAGGTCAGGCGCTTCTGCCGCTGTTTCTGGTTCAAAAGTGGCTTGACCTGGGGAATGCGGCACCTGTAGCCCATTTCCTGCACACGCCTGTACACGGTGGCTCTGGATGTTTTCACTCCGGACTCAGTCCACTGCTTCCGCAGGTCCCCCAAGGTCTGGAATCGGTCCTTCTCCACAATCTTCCTCAGGGTCCGGTCACCTCTTCTCATTGTGCAGCGTTTTCTGCCACACTTTTTCCTTCCCACAGACTTCCCACTGAGGTGCCTTGATACAGCACTCTGGGAACAGCCTATTGGATCAGAAATTTCTTTCTGTGTCTTACCCTCTTGCTTGAGGGTGTCAATGATGGCCTTCTGGACAGCAGTCAGGTCGGCAGTCTTATCCATGATTGCGGTTTTGAGTAATGAACCAGGCTGGGAGTTTTTAAAAGCCTCAGGAATCGTTTGCAGGTGTTTAGAGTTAATTAGTTGACTCAGATGATTAGGTTAGTAGCTCGTTTAGAGAACCTTTTCATGATATGCTAATTTTTTGAGATAGGAATTTTGGGTTTTCATGAGCTGTATGCCACAATCATCAATATTAAACCAATAAACGGCTTGAACTACTTCAGTTGTGTGTAATGAATCTAAAATATATGAAAGTCTAATGTTTATCAGTACATTACAGAAAATAATGAACTTTATCACAATATGCTAATTTTTTGAGGACCTGTATATATGAAGCAACAATAGTCAGCGCGTTTATGTTTGCTATGTTGTTATATGCAGCGATAGCTTCCATCGCTCGTCTCTCTAACAACTCGTGTTTTCCTAAATAACGGTTCCCGCCACATATATGCATTTCCTATTTCCTCCTGAGTTGACATCATTTCCGACTGAGTTACAACCAATCGGCAGCGTTCCCGCCCAGCGTCTTCACCGGGCCTTTTATCGGGCCGTTCCAAGTACCTATCCCTGATCAGGTACTCTGAAGGTTCTGGAAAGCGGCCCAGAAAATGTCCGTTTGGCCAACCCAGTCAAGTGGAGACAAGCGCACGTCGGGAACTTCCGGTAAATTTACCCCGAAGTTCCAATAAAGGAAACACACCTAAAGGTACAACTGAACTAAAGAGTGAATGGTTCTAGATATCGTCTACATCTGTAGAATAACTGCAATGAATCTGAAAAGACCATTTTCTTGCAGTTTTTGTGACTTGTCAAACTGTAACAACATGAAACTCATGAGGAAAAACTAAGAATGCTTCAAGACATGAAAACTTCTTTGAGATATATTTTTTAAGAATTTGCAGCAACATCCAAAACAGTGTGAGACTGGCTTTAATGAAATGCAAAAAACAATCCATTCAAACCAGACAGACTATTAAACTATTGTAACTAATGGAAATGCACTGTAAAAAATGAAATGGTTAATATTGCAGAGTCAACCTTTTTTAACCTAGATGGAATATTTACACTTAAACCAGCAGAGTTAAATTCTACTCCACAGGGAGTTTTTAAAATACATTTCAGTGTTATTTTTAACACTAATTTGAATGAAATTAACACTGAAAATGTAACACTGGCTACAGTAAACTTTACTCTATGTTCTAGTGGGACCAAATGAGTTAAATTCATCTCTCCTAGAGTTTAAATGAAACTGTAGGGAGTTGGAGATGCACGCCCCCTACTGGCTGGCTGCATTCATGTTCTGATAAAAATAATGATATATTGTGAATACACTTTTCCCAGGCTTTCAAAATTTCATTTAAAAATTTCAAATATGTTTAGTTGTACTTATGCAGTTTGATCAGCGGGACTTCACTCCAAAAACATGGCCTTGCCTGTGAATGGAGTGTTTCACTTTGGTACAACAGAAGTAGTTGGAGACGTTTTATCCAACATTACGTATTTTGATGGTTTAAACACATGAATAACCCACTTCACATGGTGTTAAGTATCATTTCTAAAGAGGAACTTGCATCAACAGGAGCTGTTTTCTCTTGTTTTTGTAATTTGGTGACATCTTAGAGCCAACGAGACTCACCTATCATGTGAACTGTGGTCCGTCCGGGCCTGGTCCCCGGATGCTGCTGGATGGTGTGGTAGAAAGTGGCCTGACACCGCTGGATGGCAGTCACACTGACCCAGAGGCACAGGCAGAGCAGCCAGGACATGACAGGACACATCTGCTGAAGGACCAGCAGAGGAGGAATCAACCCACAAGACCTCATGACCTCATGACCCCAGCATGCACCCAACTTGCTCTCACCTCCCAGGCCTTGATGGTGCCATTCACATCATACATTTACACTTATTTGATTTTACAAGCACTGCTGTCTATAATTAGTCCTGATGCCTGCAGCAGAGTTTATTTACTCGCTGTGATTTATGATAACTGTGATTATATAACTATGAGTTGTTCACTTTTTCTTCTTGGTTCACCCCGTGTCGTCCTCAAGCCGCGGCACAGCAAATCTGGAGTGATCCCTTAGGAATTTTGTCCTCTGCAGCAGAGATTTCCCCTGACAGGCTGACTCCCTTCAACTCCTGAGCCATGCTTCTGCCTCAAAACTACAATCGAACTTAAAGAAAGATAAGATTTCACGAGCAGCTGGCTGCTGAGCCTTTTCTCACTCTGTCACAACAATGTGACAGTGACAGGGTGTCAGCCGGAATCAAAACGGCTTGTAATGTTTCACCATGCTCTTCAGTAAAGACGGTTTCATGAGGAATGCTTCTGGTCATCGTGAGCAAAGGAAACTGTTGGTGAACCAGTTCCTGATCTGAGTCGAAATGTTTTTATTGTTTTCATGATGCTGAAGCAGAAAAATGTTAAATCAGTGGAGAAATGCTTTGAATAAATTCACTTTTTTCTGTTTTATTTATGTCAAGAAGAAAAAACAAAACCTAACTTGCAATTTTTAATTCACTTAACAAAAAACAAAAAGGACAGTTTCAGCAAACGCCACAAAATTTACATTTTGGGTTTATCTGTATTCTTTCTGCAAATATGATTTGTCACATTTACATAAAATCTGTAACAGCCAGGGCTTTGCAACAATAATTTTAAAACAAAGCAATGCCTTACCTGAGCAACCCAACAAACTGTGTACAAAGACCTCAACAGAAAGTCATAAATCCATCCATATTTCTACTTTGATCCCATCCAGTACCTCTGGATGTGGCTGCAGGAGGGAACTCCTCTGACTGCCTTCCTCCTTCCAACACTTTGATAGCAACAGTCCAGTGGTTCAGGAATAACCCGCCAAGCCGGAGTCTGGAAATAAATTTAAAGCTCTTTCAGTTCCACCTTTTGAAATATCACGGCTTCACCTTGAGGAGCAGCCCCCCTCCTGCTGACACTGAATTCATTTGCCCCCCTCGCATCCACGGGCACGTGCAGAGTGCTCCTTAATTAACTGGAGTGGAATCTCTTCTTTCAGCGTCCGCATTCTTCCAGTGAGCGGCAGCCTCCGAGCAGCGGCTCTGTCTGAGTCCCTCCTCAGCGAGCACTGAGAGACAAATGCTCGGGAACAGCCTGGCTGAGTGTAAAAACTGTATCACATGTCTTAAAGCCAGACTGCCTCTGGATTAAACGGCAAAGCGGAACTCTTATTTGATCATGTGCTCCTGGCAAATCAGCAGAGCGTTCCCCACGCATGTGGCTATGTGACCACATGATGAGCAGCTATTTACATCTAGATCAGATTTCTTGCTGGTTTAAGATGGGATTATTTTCCTGCACTTTAGAAGTCATGAACATACTTTCAAGGAAATGAAAACTGGCTTATTAGCAGATAAAACAGAAAGAGAAAAGAGCTGAAACCCTAGGCGATGAAGTGAATTAAACTGGATAAAAACATTTTTTATTCAGCAGAAAGAGAAACTGAAAGCAGATTGTGTAAAAAAAAAAAACAATAAAGTCCATTCAGAGTGATCCTCACCTGCTGGGAGGGACTTCTTCGGTCTCTGAAGGAGACATAATGATGACTTTATGAAAGGCAGGAAGGCTGTTATTTGAAGTAAATAAGCGCCGTGCTGAATAAAGTGGGAGAACAGTTCTTGTTTTGAGTTGTGATTTTTCCATCACCAGCATGCAGAACAAGCCCAAGGTCTGCAGCTCACACTGCAATCTCCACGGCATAAAGACTTTTATGTTTTGATGCAAGCTCAGGAAGACAGGGTGCATTCCCGGTTCAGAGAGGAGGGAAGAAAACCCACAGCGAAGCTGCTCTACAACACCGCATTAATGCTGGAGAGACTGTAGACGGGATTGGGACATACTGTACCAGAGTGACATTAAACTGCAGAGTTGTTTTGAGTTGAATACTTTCCAGAGATTGTGTAGTCATTAAATGTTGATAGATCCCAGTGTCCCATGCAGGCTTTGTGTTTTGACGAGCTGGGACTGAAATGTATTCAAGCCATCTGCTTCACAGGGAGTTCGCTCAGAAAGCTGTGGAATTTGGGAATAACAAAGGAGACACATACTGTATCCTGAATAAAGAATCCTGGAACCAGGAATACTTTAAGTCTTATCAGCGGTCTTCTTTTATAAAACACAGAATTCCAAATGTCCAAGGCAAAAGGCAGGTTTAAAGCTGGACACAGTGTTACCAGGGCAACTTGAAAAGAATTACTCTGATCCTAGTAGAAGAGAGAGGATAACTTTAACAACTGTAACAAAAGGACAAAAAGAACTGGTGCGACCCCTGGGGTCACCAGGTGCCATATGGCTGAAAGCAACCTGAAACTACATGCAGCTCCTGAGATGAGGTTTTATGAAACAAACACCCCCTAGTGGCTGGCTCCAGTATGAGTTTTTAATCCCCTGAGATAAACACAATAAAAATACACTCCTAATAGTTTTTCCAACTTGCTGTTGTTTGTTCAAATATTAATTTGTATTATTTATTTAGCTCTAATTAGTTATTTGATGTTCAGCAAACATCACGGTGGTGTTTGGGCTCCAGAGAGCATAAACTCTAACGACGGCGCCTGGAAACGGGATATTCTGACTTCATGGTTGGCACAGCGGAAGCGGACGTTTCATTCATCATTCAGGCTGAAACCAGCAGAGACAGTGACATCACCTCACAGAGACCACATCAGAACCAGATGAGACACAGAGGATGAGTCATAATTGGGGTACTAAAAGCTACTGGTCCGCAATCCTCATCTCAACACATGACCTGCATCCGGTCCACGCCTCTGTGCAGTTCCCAGGTGAGGAAGATGATGCTTCATGAAAGCAAACAGAGACTTATTCTGATTCAGGAATGAATCCGTCACCATAAGTCTTCATGCTTTAATAACACTGGTCTCCCTTACGTCCGTTGTTCTTGACTCATCCAGGTTCTGTTCTTGCTTCGTTCATAAACGTTTTCTCTTCACCACCAGCCTGCCTGTCCAACACCTCCATTTACCGGGACAGAGGCAGAGCAGCTACAGCTGGCTTTCTTCACAACAGAAGACATGTTTAACTACAGCATGACTCTCAGGCAGGAGATCATTCACGCCTGCCACTCCTTAGAAACCGCCACAAAGAGAGATGATGATGATTGTTGTCGCTGAATTGGATCTGCATTGTATTCAGGCTGTTGGAAGGTTTTTTTTATACATTTAGATTCAGAGGGAGAGAAGCATCTCTCTTTTTCATCTAGAAGATGCAGGTGAGGATGGAGGAGGTGCAGAAACACAATGGCTATGCTTCATCTACAAGCAATAAATATTTCATTCATGTCCAATCAAACCTTTAAGAACATTTATTTCCACGTCATGGTTAAAATCATTTCTGTGAAACTGAATTTTTTATGTTGTAACGCACAAATAAAAAACAAACATCAAAATCGTAGAGAGAGGGGATTCAATAAATAATTTACACCTTTTGCTTTAATATTTTGTCACATGTTTATGTTGACAAGATAAAAAAGAAACATCTATATTTTGGCTGCATTGTGATAGAATTTCCTTTAGTACAAAGTAAAAATCAACCATGTTTATGAGAGAATCTAGATTTCAGACAGAACTTTCACATGAAAGGTGGCAGAAAGTTTCCTGATGTCAGACTAGATTCTTAGCTCTTTACTCCTGCTGCTTACAATTAAACAAAAAGGAAAACAGACCTCAACTCCAGCATCACTTCATTCAAAACGTAAAAGAACCTTAAAAAATCATAAAAGTACTTAATCAAAAGGTCTCAGATTTATGAGCTGGGTACGGTCTTCATATTTTAAATGATGCCCTTATCTCAGACCATTCCCAGATAAAATACGACCCCTGCTGACCTCTGTCAGGGCCTCACATCACAGACGAACAGAATAAAAACAGCTTTAACCTTGGAGCCATTCAGGGATCCAAGTCAGTCAAACCCTGAACAAACAATGCATCATCAAAGAAAATCATTTATTTGTGTGTGTGTGTGTGTGTGTGTGTGTTTCTGTGAGTGCGTGTGTGCTTGTGTGTGTGTGTGAGTGTGTGTGTGCTTGCGTGTGTGAGCGTGTGCATGCATGTGTCTGTGTGCGTGTGAGTGAATGCATTCATGTATGAGTGCATGTGTGTGTGCGTCCGTGTGTGCGTGTGCATGCATGTGTCCATGTGTGTGTGTGAGTGCATGTGTGCTTGCGTGTGTGTGCATGCATGTGAGTTCATGTGTGCGTGCATCCGTGTGTGAGTGTGCATGCATGTGAGTGTGTGTGTGCGTGTGCGTGCGTACGCATATTCATGTGTGTGTGCATACGCGTTGCGTGTGTGCATGCGTGTGTGCGCGTATTCATGTGTGTGTGAGCACGCGTGCGTGTGTGTGCGCGTATTCATGTGTGTGTGCGCACGCGTTAGTGTGTGTGTGCGTGTGTGCACGTATTCATGTGTGTGTGTGTACGCGTTGCGTGTGTGCATGTGGGTGTGCGTGCGTATTCATGTGTGTGTGAGCACGCGTGCATGTATGTGTGTGTGCATGTGTGCACGTATTCATGTGTGTGTGCGCACGCGTTGCGTGCGTGCATGCATGTGTGTGTGTGCATATTCGTGTGTGTGTGCGCATGCGTGCGCGTATGTGTGTGTGAGTGCGTGTGTGTGTGCCTCCCCTCAGATTTATTCTGTTTCTGTCTTTTAGCTACATCTAAATGTTTCAGAACAACACATTTACTCTCTACCAGGCAAAGATAACCTGAGTAAATACTAAACACAGTTTTCAAATGATGATTTCTATTTATTGAGGGAAACAGTGTCCAAAACAATCTAGTGCTATGTGGTATAATTGATTTCCTCCCTTGTTCAAACATAAATGTGATTAATCACATTATTTGGAAAGCTGAGTTCAGTTCCAGCAGCCACACCATAGACATCCTAAGTAGGCTAGGGTTAGAGATCTCAAAAAGCTGATGACTGATGAAAGAAAAGTGGAACTTTCTGGAAGGTGTGTGTCACGTTCCATCTGGCGTAACACTAATTCTGCAGAAACATGCCATCACAGCAACATTCAGACATGGTGGTGGTAGTGTGATGCTCTGGGGCTTCAGAACCTGGACCACTCACTGTAACTGATAGAATCATGAATTCTGCATCTAGAAAGATAAAATTCAGCCATCAAACCTACTTGGTTTATACAACAGGACAATGATCACCAGGAAGACCACTTCTGGAAGTTTTAGACTGATGTAGTCAAGGTGTGACCTTAAACGACCCATTCATGTTAGAAAAGCCTCCAATAAAAAGGCTGAATAAAAACAAATAATTTAGAGCGAGACAAAGTTCCTCCATGTGAGAGACGCATCACCAGTAATCACAAACTCCTGATTACAGGTGTTGCTACCAAAGGTGGAACAACTGGGTTTAGGCGTCAGTTCTGCACAGGACCAAGGTGGGGCGGATCCGTTGTTCCTTTAGAAATGGAATCATCGTTAGAAAATTACATTTTATATTTATTATGATTATCTTTGTTTGCTTATCTGAAACATTCAGTGTAAAAACATACTTCTGTCTTGTTATAAGATTGGTATTCATTCATTCATTCATTCATTCATTCATTCATTCATTCATTCAAGCCCTGAGACCATGATTAGTAAAAAAAGATCAGAAGCTTTCTGTGTAATTTGTTTTCCTTTTACCCAACCTTGATTTTTTCCTCCTAGAATTATTTTTCTGAATCAATTATTTTTTCTATTATTTCATAGAATTTAACTCAACAGTATCAGACATGTTCGGTTCAACAGAAGCTTAAAATGTGACTGATTCACCCCACCTCTTCCACTAAGGGTTCTTACATCTGCTTTTCAGATTGCTAACGCATGTCAGGAAGAGACAGGCAGAGCCAATCATCATGGTTTTTAAAAAAGCTTGATTCATGATAGATAGCTGCATTCACATGCAGCCTCTATAGATTTTCGTGCTCAAGTGAAAAGGGTGTGAACTAAAACAGTGGCACACTGGTTTTTATAAATGATATAAGGATACATCTTTTTTTACATATGTATATTCTGAAGTGGCACTTTGAAAACTGTTTCTGCCAGGACTTGTGAGGTGACATAGTCCCTTTTTGCTTTCCTAAAAGATGCTCCGGTTTGTCCAGCGGTAAAGGAAATAATGCATCAAAGCACCTTCTCTCAACCCGCTTTTACCTTTCCTTCCACTCAGATGCTTCCAGGTCATTTGACTCAGTCAGAAACGCGCCACAGCAACAAAAATAAATAAAATATATTTTTTAAAAATCGTCAGCACACATCTCTCAATACTTCCTCTTTTAGATTTAACCCTGAACCCACTGATTTAAAAGCACCTCACATGTGTACAGTTTATTATTTTTTGAACAGCATTGCCCTGCTCTCTTTAAATGTCAGAAGGAAAAAAAAACAATAAACAGTGTCAGGTACTATTTTCAGGCCGAGATCAATTAACACTTTGACTCACGAGGATGTACAGCAGGAAGGTGTTGGGAGGTGTTTATGGCTTCAGGAACGCACACAGTAGTGTGGTTAGTTACTGTGGTTGAATTCTGCAAAGAATGTGCTAATGTAAAATCTTGTGTGTAGCATCCTATGATCGCCCACTGCTGACACAAAAGATGTGTTATAATGTTCTTGCCTGTGTTTGTTAGCAAAAAAAGACCCCATGAACCATCTGACAGGTTTAAGATTCTTTCAGACAGTAATACAGATGAAACTGGAAAAATGAGAATATGGTGCAAAAGTCCATTAATGTCAGTAACACAGCTCAGACTCAGAGACCATCTAAAGCAGTGGTACTCACTCCTGGTCCTGGAGAGCCGATATCCAGCATATTTTTGTTGTTTCTCTACTCCAACACACCTAATTCAGTGGTTGAATCACCTGTGCAGCAACTCATCAAGCTTCAGAAGCCTGTTAATCACCTGCTGATTGAAATCAGGTGTGTTGAAGCAGAGTTAAAGCTAAAACATACTGCATACCACCTCTCCAGGACCAGGAGTGAGAACCACTGATCTAAAGGCTCAGGAACCCTCTGCAGGTGTTCTGGATTCATCAGCTGATTAGAGTGTGACACTTTGAGTCTAGAATATTGAACCTTTTCACAATATTCTGAGAGTCTGAATGTGTGGTTTTCACCAGCTGTAGCCATAATCATCACAATTTTAACAAATAAAGGCTGAAACATCTGGCTCTGCACGGAATGAGAATATCTCATAGATTAGTTTCACTTTTCAAGTTGAATTACTGACATAAACGAACTTTTGCACCAATTTCTAATTTTTACAGTTTGACCTATCGCAGAAATTTGGAGTCAACCTAATTCAACCACAATGGATAAACATTAGGAAATGCAACAGGGGCTACAACTCAGTCAAGGTTACTGACATGGGGCTATAAGTGGTGGTAGCTGAGAGGCACTCAATGACTGTGTTTACATGCAGCCAATAATCCGTTCAAAACTCGGTTATTTGCAATAACCCGGTTCCGCAAGGCCGCTGGTTATGAGCATAACCGGGTTTTTAAAAACCGGGTTATTACCTCTGGGGTAACCCTTTTCTAACCCGAATATCAGGTCATGTAAACGCGTATCGGCATAACCCTTTCAAAAGGTGCGCTCTGCGCATGTTCTAATCACAAGGAATCTTGGTCTTTTGAGTAGATGAACTCCTTGTATGTGCCAGTAACCCAGAAGTGAACACATAGAGTTCAACATGGCGAAACACAGCACACCACATTTTTGGAGCGATGAAGAAACCAGGTCAGTAACAGCACCAATACGCAAACAAAGGCGATCACTATTAGCTCTGAACGATCCAGTATCTGCGTGCTGCTGCTGTTGTCGTCTTTGGATACAGGAAGAAAACAGGAAATGACGCATATTGCTTCTTAACGTAGCCGTACTTCCTGGTCCTGACGCTATGTAATCGGGATATTAAACGTTCCATGTATACGGGGGTAACTCTCTCTATTTGTGCACGTAAACGGGTTATTCAAAATTTTTCAGAAACCCGAATACTGGCTGCATGTAAACATAGTCACTGTAGTATAAAGCACTTTGGAGTCCTCTGACTCTGAACGGCACTACACAAGTGCGGGTCATTTATCATTATCATGTGAAGAAGTGATGCAATGTGTTTCCTTTAAAAGGGAAACTGAGGAAAAACAAGCAGGTTTTGATTTGTCTGCAACATCAGTCTGGTTTTCATGTCAGTGTGAACAGATAGATACGATACTCTCAACATAAGTCGATCTTCTTCTAAAACTCATGACAATGAGTACATATCCCCCCGCATGAACTGTGGGGGGTGATATGTACTCCTTAAAGAAATGCTCAGCATGGAAGTGGCTCTTTTTATAGAAACAAAATTAGTTACTAAAAATATCAAAAGAAAAAATTAAACCAGCAAAAAGCTCAGAACTAAATGTAAACCTTGATGGATTAAACAAGAAAAAACAACTTACGTCTATTTTCCTGGTCTATAAACCAATCAAACACATATTTTTGTCCTGACCAGCCGTCCACCAGTGTCTGTCTGAAGAAGATTCATGCATGACTGATTCAATCAACTCCTCCCTGAATGGTTCTGACGGTTGCTTTCTGAGAGGTAACCCTGGAAGGAAAAGAAAAAAAAGAAACAATTTCTGCTGCAAAGTTCACAAGAGTTGTCTTTTAAATCTAAAATGGTTTGCACAGGTATGACCTGAAAGCACACGGCCCATGAGATCCCATGGGCTTTTTGTTTCTACACGCCAATGGAGACGAGAGTCTGCAGGGACATTTCTGAAGCAATAAGCCTCCCGTGTTTGCAGAAAGGCATGCAAAAAGTTATGTTTCTTTTTTTTTTTTTTACAAATGATGGCAGCAATGCACATCAAGTTTTAACGCTTGTCCGATTCCGAGTCAAATGTTCTCCTCCCGGTGGCGTGTAGAATGAGGTGTTTATTGCTGCTGTGTCTGCAGGGCGGCTGTGCGGAGTGAAAATGTCAATAATTTGTTGTGTTTTCCTCTGGGTGGGAAAGCTGGAGATGTCTCAGGAAGAACTATGGAGAAGTTTTCTACTCAGCCTCCCCTCAGCTGTGCCTTCCCTTCTCCAGTCACAAAAGCTGCCTTTTAAACACCGTGACATTTTATGGTGATATTACAGCTGATTATAATGACACCATGCCTACGGGGCCGGTTCCTACCAGACATGGAGAAGATGTCATGTTGTAGATCATGTCATGTACCATCATAGGCTGGGGAGTGGAAAGGAGACTGGGTGGGGGTTGATTTTTTTTTTTTTTTTTTAAGATTAAAAGTCATGTCTCTCCACGGGCATTCCTGCTATAATACCACAAAATAAATCCCAGCATGCCTCTTCTTTGCCCGATGTGTTTGTTGCAAAGCTGTGACACGAGAAAGACAAGTGGTGTGCAAACACTTCCAACGATTCAATGATGGAGGAAGATAATATCCTGCTGTTGGTTTAACCACTCGGATTTCCTTCCCCCGGGATCGATAAATCACTGCCACTAAAACGTCTTTACAGTGAAATGGTGAGAAATGCTTTTCAGATGATTCATTTGCATTTTCATTGAGTGTTTTTGTTTTCTGAAGCATTCGCTGCTCCTCACTGGAAAGGTCAATGGGAAACGGTCGCTGTCTGTTTTATCTGCCGGAGCCAACTCTCAAGTTCAGCCAAGTAAGAAATAAGATTATCTTTATAGAAGGTAGTGTGAGAATCTGGCCTTTGAATCGTATTCAGCGGAGTATTAATGTCTTAGCGGCTGGAAGCGGCCCAGACTCGATTAGAATAACTGCAGTCTTGAGTGGGATGTTTTTCAATTCGCCCAGCTCCTCATGTTTAATGGAAATTGAGCATCTTACCTTTTATATATCGGTTGATCTTAGCGTTTAATAGATTCTATAAAGGATATTAGTCTTTCTATTATATCTTTGTCTTGGATAAGGCTGAGGCACATTTCTTTCAGGCGAAACAACTCATTAACTTCCCAGACACAAACCCAAGGTGTGATATGAGGAGAGCTCAGGTGAAAAGCAGATTTCTGAATTCTATTTTTTTTTGCTGTCGGTTTTCTAACATAATGCTTGTCTTGTGATGTGTTTAGGCTTTGATTTAAAATTGGAAACACAAATGCCTTTTACCCTCATTATTTCCTGAGTCTGACTGACATTTACTGGAAGCTACGTTGTTTCATCCCACCATTAAATCAAATGTCAATGCACGCGCATTTATCAAATTTCCAAATTAACAGAGAGCCGCAGCGCTGCGGAGTCAGGCTAAAAATAATAGAGCTAACATGTAGACATTTCAACAGAAGTAGTCGTAGTTTTGGCCCAAACTGCTGATGACAGTCTCCAGAGAGAGCAGATGCTGTTGCCTTCTGGCTCCGGGCTTCACCGCTCCAATCCAGTAAGTGCCTCTGCGCCTCCTGAGATTTGCTATTGTTACAGTCTGCTCCCTCACGTTGGCATCCAGGTGAAGAAAAACACACGTACAATCGTGGGCTTTTATTCCCTGCCTTTAAAAATGTCATCAGCAGTCAGACTTTGTCAGGAGGAAGTGCACAGGTGTGTTAAAAATTGAGATTAAATGTTCATGTACCATGCATGATGTGTGAGTCTCGTACTTCATGTGGTAAAAATTGCGCTCTCATATAGCATCAAAAAGGAGGAAAGAAGGAAATTACGGTTTCTCGAGGGAAGGCAATCTTTCAAAAGGGCGTTTTTTTTTCTTCTCCTGCAAAGTCACAGTCAATCATTTTCAGAGCCTTTATTGTGTCCACCTCACTTCCTGTGGTTGACATGGCACGCTGAAGTCATGCTGGCTCAATCATATTATGCATCAAGCTAAAATTGTGGTTGCTGATGTAATTGAAATTGTCAGTCTCTATTCTGTGAAGTATTATTTTTCTGAGATGTAACATTTGTCCTTCGTATGTTTACATCAGCACCTGAACGGCACCGGCACAGTCGTTCGGCCTTGTTCCCATTACAGTCACATGAAATGTCACGTAGCCTCACAGCTGCTAAAGAAGCGGATGGCGGAGTGAACACTGATTTTTTTTCCCTCTAATACTTAATTCTAGTCAGAAAGCTTATTATGCATTCAAAAACTGAAACTCGTGACATTATTGGTGAAATCCGGTTAGAGAAAACTAAAGATGCATCACTTAGGAAGAAATCTGAGAGAAATGTGACACATTTCTCCTTTTTGCCTCTGCAGCTCAAAAAGGATTCAGCAGGAAAACCTCCGTCTAACCTCGTGACAAGGTCAGAGTGTCTCGTGCAACCTTTTGTGGAAAGCACTCAGCACAACAAATGGACCCTAAACTGTTTGATACCTGCTGGTTGCACTCTAAAAGCAGCTCACTGGAGTTGATTATGGATTCTTGCCCTGGCACTCTCCATCTCAGAGTATTTGTTCTGGGCCACTGCTGACTGAATAGGACTTGAACAGCTGGAGTAACCTCAACCAGCAGCAGTTGGCTAAAAAACGCAGGAAGATGATATGACACGTTTTACAGATGGATTAATGAATAATAATTTACTTTATTAGTTAAACTCAAATCACATTTAGGTTTTTCATGGAAGCCACTTTCATTGCTGCTAGCTTTTTAGTGTCTTTAATTTTAATTAAAGCTGCTTGAATTGACTGTTTGGTCACACACTTTCTCCTGGAATTTATATCCAGAGTTCACATTTTAAGGAGACTGCAGGAACAGATATTAATCAGCAGGTGGCAGAGTTGAGCTGTCAAGTCATTAATAATTAATTACTTCTTCACAATAGAATAAAAAAGACTGAATAGGCATATTTAACACAAAAAGGGGACAGACAGCACTGCTGTAAAAGCAGAGAGCTTCCCTGATACCCTTCCAACACCAAGGACGGAAAATCTCTTCTGATTTAAACTTTATCTTTCAGCAACAATCACAGAGTTGCTTTGTTGTCAAAACTCAACCGTGTAATTAATTATCTGAAGTCAAAAGTAAACGAAAGCATAATTTACACATGTCATATATCAGATGTCAGAGCTCTTTTAAGGGTTGTTGTGTTTGTCACCTGTAATCGTATAGAGGCGTGCAATTTAGTTTCATCTACAGTCCAGCTTGAAATGTTTGTCTTTTTAAAATTTCTACAGAAGATGTTGGTAAAGAAAATAGACACATGGTTATTTTATAAAAATTGCAAAATCGCCCCACATAAAGAAAAACAACATTCAGTCATTGTGAAGGGCCACAGACCTGCCCCCAAAGACCCATGGAGGATGGAGGAGATCCAAACCCAGAGATCCCGAGGTCTCCCCAGAGCGTGGGGACCGGAGCAGCCCCAACCCCTCTCCCTGGGGGGGAGGGGGGGGGGGGGGGCAACCAGCAGCCGTGTCAGAGGCCCAGGAGATAGCAACAGCAAGCCCCTAGCCCCACAGCCCCCTACAACATCAATCGCCACTGTTTCCCATGGTCGAGAGGGAAACTCAGCAGGAACTGCAGTTTTATCAGTACTCTGACAAAGTTGAGGCTGAGATGACAGTCATCACTAGAGCAGATGAAGAATGTGGACATTCACCTTCAACAGTAGTCAGGGTAGTCCCAGTCCTTGGATGAGGCGCGGCATCCCTCCGTAGGTTGTGAGACGGGGGTGGAGGAGTCAGGGAGTGTCTTAGAGGGTGTGTCTTTTACAAAGGGCTTAAGTGCAGCTTGAGTGTGTGAAGACAGTCAAATGCGTGTGTCTCAGGCCAGGCATTTTACGACGCATCAAGAACTATCAAGTAATTCTGGAACATTCGCTCCCATATGTAACGGTAAAGGAGGATAACCTGGGAACGGTAAAAAAACAGGTGGAGATGGCATAGCAAAAGCCATGTCCTCCTCATGTAGAAAACAAATGTTCTTTATCCTCGTCAGTGTTGAACTCGTCTTTTTAACCTCTTTGACAATTGTTACCTTTTAAAGAAGGCAGTATTAACTTTATCCACAGGAAACTTTATTACAGGACCTCCTATTACATCCTGCATTCATCTCAGCACTTCTTAGCAACAGCTGTGGAACGTTCCACTTCTATATTTACATGCATTAAGGTGGAAAGGAGAACGTTAACAGAGAAAAGTTTAACAGAGTGGCTAATACCAGCAGCAAAGCCAAGCACAGACACCATCTTGTTATCGGCTGAAGTTTAAGTAGATCCAGATGAATGCTTCAAAAATGTAGAATAAGTCAACAAGAAACTAAACTGTTATATTTTAGCGTACAGTCTTTATTTAACTAACTCTTTGCTCGAACATGATGGCTTGCTAAATGCTAAATCATTTAACTATTCTACTGGTTGTAAACCAGTCGTGTGGTAAAACTACAATATTCATCGGCCCACCTGGGATTTTGGAGGTAAATCAATTTCAGCTTTTAATTGCTAAACAGACTTAAAGGTAATGCATATGATGTTTTTGAATCTCAGGAAAGAACCGCACTCTCTACATTTTGAAAAATGCGCATGAGCAACACTGGAAAGTTAGAATATAGTCGTAGATAACTTCTAGCAGTAATCTGAAATGCATTTCTCCAAATAGCATGCCAAAATTTGGCTTACCTGTCGAGCAGAAAACCGGCGACAGCGGCATGTGTGGGAAGCCCAACCTTCTCTTTCAGCGCACACCATCGTTGAAAAGAGTCTCCTAAAAAACTCTGGTCTTATTTCTCACTTCGGAGGCCTTCCTCTTCTTATCATAGACTTCGAAGACCATTTTCAAAAGAACCCGGTGAGAACGGAGAGGTTGGTTGGTTGGCTGGTTGATTGAGTGGCTGGTTGGTTGGTTGGATGGTTGATTGAGTGGCTGGTTGATTGGTTGGTTGGTTGGTTGGTTGGTTGATTGAGTGGCTGGTTGGTTGGTTGGATGGTTGATTGAGTGGCTGGTTGGTTGGTTGGTTGGTTGGTTGGTTGGTTGATTGAGTGGCTGGTTGATTGGTTGGTTGGTTGGTTGGTTGGTTGGTTGGTTGGTTGGTTGGCTGGCTGGTTGGTTGGTTGGTTGAGTGGCTGGTTGGTTGGTTGAGTGGCTGGTTGGTTGGTTGGATGGTTGGTTGGTTGGTTGGTTGGTTGGTTGGTTGGTTGGTTGGTTGGTTGGTTGGTTGATTGAGTGTGTGAATGTGTGCGTGCATGGGTCAATGACTGGATGTGTTGTGAAGTGCCTTTGGGGGTTGTAGAACCCTAGAAGGTGCTATACAAATACAAGCCATTTACCACTGATTTATTGATCGATTGATTGATTTCAAACATGCATAATAATAAAAAATGATACCATAAACATTCCACTTTTCAATTATATCCCATCTTTTGTAAAAGGATGTAAAATTTTGTCTTTTTTCCCTACAGTTGCATTTTTTTTCCATTTACAGTAAATACAGTTTTAAAATAATTTCAATGTTCTAATTGAAAACAGGAACCAACACAACAATATTTACTGTTCATGAAGAACCGGCACTGTTGTGGATCCTAACCCCGGCATTCCACAGGACGTGAAAGCGGCTCACAACATAACAGCGCCGTTTTACCCACAAGCTCATTCCCAACCGGGAGCGATTCTGACGCGAAACGGGAGCAAAAGCGTTTCACACAGCTGATCCCGCGAGGTCACAAAATCACGGGAGAATTGGGACACCATGCGTGATTTTAGAAGTCCACACAGTGACAAGCAAGGAGAAAGACAGCTGCATGTAGCCAAAAAGGTCAGTGGTTTATTTTCTGTTCTGTTTACATCGGGTTTCACAGGAGATGATATACTGCACGTGACTTTTATTTTGGAAGTTTCCGGATGTTTCACACTGCCTTTGTGTTTGACTTCCTGTCTGGCCCGATCTAAACTGTGGAGTTTGACGTATTTCAGAAGCGTAGTGCGTAGAAAATAGACTCGAGCTGTAACGATAGCTGTAACGTCGCTTCTGGGACGTGTCCAAAACGTTACACATAGCTGCCGGTGGAAAGGACCCTGTCCATCATAACTGTGGCTAATTGCCACGTAGTACGTTTTGTGGCCGTTTCGCACCGCTTTCACATCCTGTGGGAAGCCGGGGTAAAAGTTCTCCTCACCTGGGCTGCAGGGAGCTGGAGCCTATCTCCTGTAGTCATCAGGTGAGAGGTGGGGACACTCTGACAGTCCATTACAGGGACACAGAGACAGCCATGCCCACACTCACTCACACCTAGGGACAGTGTAAACATTGATCAATGTGAGCATTGATTGATCCATGTTTTGGCCTGCGGGAGGATACCAGAGCACGGGGAAAACCCACGCATGCCTGGGGAGAACACGCTAGCTCTGCAGAGAAAGGTCACAGCCTGGACCTGAACTGTGACCTTCTCGCTGTGAGGCAACAGCGCTGCCAGCTGCAGCCCTGCAGTTCTTGATGCTTATTTAAAAGTTTATTTTCTTTCTTAACTGAATTATTTTTGCTTAGATTCCATTCCATAATTTGACCTCAGAAAGTGAAAGAATGAAAGAAAAGGTAAAGTTGTACTGACATTATTGTTATACTCTAGGGAGGGAAAATCCTGTATTACCTATCTGGTTACATTGTGATCAAATAAAACGGAGCTCTTGCGTAACAAGTTTTAAAACTAAAATAAAGCTGGAATGCTAAGTGTAACTCAGCAGGAGCAGAAGA
>SSNS01000002.1:7925008-7962508 GCA_006937985.1 Aphyosemion australe
GCGAAAGGAAAAGAATTACAAGAATCTTTTTTTTAAATACTGCCCAACTTTTGAAGAGAGCTTCATTTCACTATTACTGTGCTCACTTTTTCTCCCCACCTCCACAAGCATAATAGGAAAATGGCTAATATAAAAACTGAAATTGTATTCTTTCCTCTGTTAAGAGAGATGATTGCATATCAAGTTGGCTGGCTGAAGTACCTCCGGTGTATGACTCCTGTGTGGTGGGAGAGGAAGCATTTTTCTTCCAACCAATGGAAGAGTGAGTCAGGTTTATGACTATGGGGAGCAGAGGGTGGCCTTTATTTCCCTGAGAAGAGTCATTATTATTGCCCTGCAAATTTATGGCTTGCTTCTGGAGAGAACCTACCAGCAAGAGTGCCTGTCATTTCTCTCACTATCTTATGCATTATTGATAAGTCTATGGTCCTATCATCCATTGTGTGGTATTGCTATAACTCAGCAGCAGAAAACAACATATACAGTATTCTGGGAATGTATAGAGTGAGTTGCACTTTTCTCTCTCTACTTTGTGTTAACAATTCTATTTCATGGAAAGTGCTGAAGGGGGATTATTGCAGAATCACAATTAAATTGTTAAAAACTTTGGGGCAAAGATAAGTTTAAGTGTTGTCATATTTCTGTTTATAACCTGACGGAGGAAATATGTAAATCGCACATCACTTTAAATAATTATTTTACTATGAGGAAACCATTGTCCACGAGGGTTTTGCATTTCCCCGAGTTTCCTGGAACTTTGTAAAACAAAAGCTTAAGGCAAAAAAAAGCGTGGGTTGTAATGAGTGTGCTTCTCCTCCGTCAGACACTTGTTTATGCACAAGAGTCATCGTTTTATTGTTTTCTGTTTGTTGGTTGGTATAAAGCTAATCCTGGCCAGAATAACGAAGCTACGTTCATTCAGTAATACGCCTCTTTAAAAACAATGGAGTCACATATTTAAATGTGATATAAACACTGGTTTTTGTGTGCCTGGCTGGAAAACAGCTGCCCTACATGGCTGTGAAAGCGTAATGAGCCACATAACGACAGAGAATATGACAAATAATTAACTGTTGTTGTCGTCTTCTGTTGATGCATTAGGATAAATGATTGCTATTAGTTATATCATCAGCACTCACACTAGGGTATAATTAGATTATCATGCTGTTGGAGAATCATTCAGATCAGCCACTTTCAGTAAATAATCCACTCCTTTAACTTTGTCCTTTAGCTGATCTTCACCACAGACGCTGCAGAGAAAGACGCATCTGCACCTCCACACCTTTCGTTTTACGCTCAGATTGGCTATAAACACGTCCCTTTTTAGGCGTGGACGGTTGCACACGCGTATCCGTATGAATACGTGTAATTATACAGATCACAACCGCTGCACAGCACTGAACAAGTTAATCAGTGAGGTTTTATTTGGCACCTCCCACATATGCTGCCTCTTACTCCGTCTCAGAGCTCCTCTCCATGAAGGACCCTTCAGACCAGCAGCAATCATCCTGTTTAGACAGCTGAGAGAGCCGCGTTCTGGAAAAGTGCATTGTGTAATGCTGGCCTGTGTTTGCAATCATGTTCTTCACTCGGGGATGATGAGGTTAATTTGGGGTCTTATTCTGCTTATTTGGTTGTTTACATAAGCTGTATAATCTAACTGCAAAAATGAATAAATACATAAGAAAACCCGTGTTTAATTTCAAATCCTTTTGCTTTTAACATATTTCTGAAAGTGTGAATTGATTGGGCTGGCCGTGTTGTCTGAATTAGGTTTCACGCTCTTTGGTTTTGAAAAGATTTTGTAAAAACTGACCTTTAAAGGCTTGTATTGAGCTTATTTACAGGTTTCTAGTGTTTTTAGGGGTTGATCAAAATAGGAAAATACATTTCACTAAAGCAACAGTTAAATCTGTTGTAGCTCCCGTCTCTAGCTGGTGTCAGAACGCGTGTGGACTTTCCCTAAAAGTGACTTTGAATTGATCTTTTTGACATGAAAACCAGAATGATGTAGACAAATCAAAACCTGCTTGTTTTTCCTCAGTTTCCCTTTTAAAGGAAACACATTGCATCACTTCTTCACATGATAATGATAAATGACCCGCACTTGTGTAGTGCCGTTCAGAGTCAGAGGACTCCAAAGTGTTTTATACTACAGTGACTATGTTTACATGCAGCCAGTATTCGGGTTTCTGAAAAATTTGGAATAACCCGTTTACGTGCACAAATAGAGAGAGTTACCCCCGTATACATGGAACGTTTAATATCCCGATTACATAGCATCAGGACCAGGACGTACGGCTACGTTAAGACGCAATATGCGTCATTTCCTGTTTTCTTCCTGTTTCCAAAGACGACGACAACAGCAGCAGCACGCAGATAATGGATCGTTCAGAGCTAATAGTGATCGCCTTTGTTTGTGCATTGGTGCTGTTACTGACCTGGTTTCTTCATCGCTCCAAAAGTGTGGTGTGCTGCGTTTCGCCATGTTGAACTCAGATTGAACTCTACGTGTTCACTTCTGGGTTACTGGTGCATACAAGGACTCAAAAGACCAAGATTCCTTGCGAATAGAACATGCGCAGAGCGCACCTTTTGAAAGGGTTATCCCGATACGCGTTTACATGACCTGATATTCGGGTTAGAAAAGGGTTACCCCAGGGGTAATAACCCGGTTTTTAAAAACCCGGTTATGGGCATTACTGCGTTTTTGCCGGTGTTTACATGGCCTTGCGGAACCGGGTTATTGCAAATAACTGGGTTTTGAACGAGTTATTGGCTGCATGTAAACGCAGTCAGTGTATCATTCATCCATTCACACACACATTCACACTCTGATGGTGATGAGGTACAATATAGCTACAGCTGCCCTGGGGCACACTGACAAAGGCGAAGCTGCAGAGCACCGGCGCCACCAGTCCCTCCAACCACCACCAGCAGGCAAGGTGGGTTAAGTGTCTTGCCCAAGGACACAACAGCAGCACTCTCCATTAGAAGCTGATCAATCCTACAACCCTCTGATTACCAGCTAACCCGCTCTACCTCCTGAGCTACTGCTGCCTCTACACCATCACACTGATGCACAACATAATGGGTGGCAGTAGGAAGGACAGGCTTCCTTTTAACCAGAAAAAACCTCCAGCAGAACCAGAACCAACACAAGAATGGACAGCCTTCTGTCTCCACTGATGAGGTCTGAGAGGACAGAACACGGAAGGGACACAGACAAACTCTGATGGGTCGTTTCTTTGGAAGATCACAGAAAAATAAAAATAAATGTCCGTCTAAAGACAGAGAATGAGGACATGGACAGAATGTCGTCCTCCAGAACTCTAGGACTATATCAGCATAACTAAAGGGATGAGCCAGAATAACCCAAGCTAAGTAAAAGATTTATAGATAAGGAAAGCAAACAGGGGATGTCTCAGGTGTTGACTGTTTTAATACCTTTGGTTGTAATTCGTTATTTGATGATGAGCATCATGACTCTTAGCAGGTGAGCAGGCTGGACTTTCAGCTCCACATCTGACGCTTAACGTTGCAGCTCATGTAAACACGATGTTCTGGCCTCAGGTTTCAGCAGCGAAGCAGAAGAAGACAGTTCATCCATCACATGGTGATGATCCATACACGCTGCTTCCATACATGAAGGGTTCCAATTTTCTTGAAGAAGAAATTCATTTCTGGCCTGTTCCACATGTGATCCATCAGAAACACAAAGCAGGAGGTGTTGTAATGCTAACATCTACGAGTCAGTTTACTTTAGATACCAAAAACCGGTGCCATAAAACCACAGTCAGAATGTGTTTTCAGATGGCTTTTACTTGTGTACGGAGAATTTATGGTACACAATCAAACAGGTTCACCACAAAGGTGCAAATACGTTATTTCCTTGCTGAGGGATAATGCGTGTGCATTCCTCTCATGGTTTGTTTGCTTTTAAATTTATCTTTTTGCTTTTTATTGTCGTTTCCTGGTAATATTTCTGCCTTTCTTTAGTTAATATGTGGATTTGGTTTTTCACCTTGTTTATTTTTTACTCTTTATTTTCTTTATCCAGTCAGATTTGCTTGTTTTCATCCGTCCCAGTTTGCTGTACTTTCTGTTATATTTTGCAGAGCTTGTACCCGTTTGTTTCCCCAGTGAGTTCTCTCCTGCCCTTGTCTCACCAAGGATTTCTTTGCCTATTACCACTCACCACACTACTTCGCTTGCAAATACTGTTCTGTGTGCTTGCAGTGCAGAAACGCTCCCTTGTGATGATAATTTCCCACTTGTGAGTGCAATCCAACATGCTCAAACGCTCATGCTTTTACCTGTGCCGATGATTTTTAATGAATAATGCTTGCATTAAGAAAAAATGAACAAACAAATATTTAAAACTATTTTAGGGTGTATGTGAAATCTGGCACATAATGTGTTCAAAATGCTGCTGCCTCAAGGTTTCCTGCAACTTTTACACATTTCAAATGAATAATGAATGAATTTCTGTGATGTATGCATTTTCTCTTCATATATCATTGATTTTAGTTCATTTTCAAGAAACCTTTTAGTGAACAAACAAAAATGGTCCGTATGGTTATCTTAACTTAGTCATTTCTAACTGTTGATATTCTCATTTCTGTGAAGTTCATCGTTATTTGTAGTCACTGAACTTAATTTTCAAACCGATCTTAGAGGTTTCTCAAAGTAGGTTTTAGTAGAAAAGCTATGAACATTTCCAGTTGTAGATAGATCTTTGAATAACCTCAGTTTGGGTTGATGAGCTAACAGCTAGTCTCCAAAGTGGAGGACCCAGTCCATCCCGGGGAGTTCCATCCATCCATTTTCTCCCGCTTATCCGGAGTCGGGTCGCGGGGGCAGCAGCTTAAGGAGGGAAGCCCAGACCTCCCTCTCCCCAGCCACTTGGGCCAGCTCCTCCGGGGGAATCCCAAGGCGTTCCCAGGCCAGCCGAGAGACATAATCTCTCCAGCGTGTCCTGGGTCTTCCTTTGGGTCTCCTCCCGGTTGGACGTGCCCGGAAAACCTCACCAGGGAGGCGTCCAGGAGGCATCCTAATCAGATGCCCGAGCCACCTCAACTGGCTCCTCTCGATGTGGGCCCCCATCACTGCAGATGCAGCACCAATCCGCCTGTCGATCTCACGCTCCACCCTTCCCTCACTCGTGAACAAGACCCCGAGATACTTAAACTCCTCCACTTGGGGCAGGACCTCGTCCCTGACCTGGAGAAGGCATTCTACCCTTTTCCGACTCAAGACCATGGTCTCGGATTTAGAGGAGCTGATTCTCATCCCAGCTGCTCCCGGGGAGTTTCTGATAGGTAACACCTCTGCCTGAATTGCTGTGTAAAAGCAGTCTTTGAGCTTGACCTTGTCACCCTAAAGGTCATTATTAGGTCAAACACCCTGGCTTCTTTCTCTGAGGTAGATCTTACTGACTCATTCTTGTTTGATTTCCCACAATAACCACAACTCTCCTCATTTTTTGACAAAGAGCAGCCCTGGTGGAGTCCAACTCTCACAGCATACAAGCCTGACTTACAGGGACCTAACAGCCCGTATCAAAGGGCCTGGTACCCCACCCCCCACAGAAATAGGGGGACCACCACCCCGGTCTTCCACATTTATTGGAACTGCGCCCCGATGTCCACACGATACTCTGATTTCAATCAGCAGTTGATTAACAGGCTTCTGCAGAGCCTGATGAGCTGCTGCACGTGTGATTCAACCACTGCATTAAGCGCGTTGGAGCAACACCAGGACTTTATCTCAGTAGAGTCTCGCTATTAGGTCTGCCTGCAATGATGTTTATGATCCAGCAGGTGTCAGTAGACCAACATAGTGACACATTGCTGACACAGTATTGATACAGTTTGGGTAATGTTCCAAAACACTTCAAGGGAGGGTAGTCTGACCTGCTAGTTAGTGCATAAGCACAAACAACATTAAGGAACCATCCCCTCACACATAGGTGGAGGGAGCCTATACCCTTTCATTCACAGGGTAAACACCAACATAAAGGTACCAAGATGGGGCGCAACAAGTATGCCCACCCCTGCTTAGCACGGGCTAGCTGATGGTGCTCAGCAAACGGAGTGGCTAACAACATTCGTATTTCATTAGCCTGATTGGTTGATGCCTCCCTGGCCACTTGGTGCCCTACACATGGTGCGTGTTTGCATGTGGGTGGAGCACCGGCACTGGATCCAGGAGGGGCGGAGTGAGGTTCCATCTCTGACCCCAGATAAGCATTTGGAAAATGAATGGATGGGTGGATGGATGGATGGATGGATGGATGGATGGATGGATGGATGGATGGATGGATGGATGGATGGATGGATGGATAGATGGATGGATGGATGGATGGATGGATGGATGGATGGATGGATGGAGATTTAGAAAACATTTTATAATCCTCATTTTAAAGGTGAATTATTCATCATAATAATAATAATAGTGACAGTAGTGGGCTCAGCAGGGCACAATAGCTTCATAATAAAATAAAATCATAGCAAAGATGAAGAATTATCCACAAAAATGGAATGATGTTTAAACGGTAAATGATGTCAATGCAAAACCCTTTTATGAATAAAATCAATAGTTGGTGAAAAATGACGACTGAAATGTTAAACATCAGCGTTCTTTACAGACAAGCATCAATAAAATGACATAAAACACTCTGGTTATCAAAATAAGTTAGACATTAATGCTTCCAATATCCCATTGGTAACAGAATCCAAGTACAGATGTTGTGACTGAATCAGGTGCTGTGTACGGGTTTGCAGCTGATTTGGGCTATCATGTTTCATCCCTCTTTCAGACCAGCCGACACGCCTCGCTTGCTCTCATAATTATTTCTGCTCCTCTCCTTCTCCAGGCCCCGTCTCTCTGTCGTGCTCGCGGTCTCGGCCGATGCCTGGGTGTCGATCCCTCAGGAGTCGCCACTGGAATGCCTATTAAAGGCTTCTGCAGACGGGGATTGGGAACTAGCTTAGATTCAATACAATTTTCCAAATCACGACCGAGGAATTAAATGAAATCTAACAATGTTATCTCTCCGCTCAAACCGGTCTCAAGTGTGTTGGCCCGATGGACTGATAAAGCAGCCCACTTACTTTTCACAGATTACATCCGAGTGTTTATGTGCACAATGAGTAAATAGTCCACTGCTCAGCCGCTGCTCAATCTTCAGCGCTTACACCACATTTGCTTATGTGGCATTGCAATTCAGCGCAAAACTCCGAGGAGAGATTATAATCCGCGTGGCAATCCTTGTGTTCCTCCTGTAAAACGCACACAACAGAACGGCAGTCCCCAGACATGAAAAGCTTCTGTGCTTGTCTGTGTTCAACAGATAAAGAGGAACAATGCTTCTAATAAGCAGCAAACAGTCTCCAAAAGGCGCTCTTCGGCACGCGCATTTGTTCTCACAAAGGCTAAATGTATTTTGAGTGGCAGATTAAGGATACTGGTCAGAGGCTCAGCATTGTGGACTCTGAAAAGTGGGGTAAATGTGTGTTTGGGTGATAATTCACACATTCTTCGGCTTGACAGCGGACAAAAACCTTTGCTGTGTCCCATTTGTATTCCTCCAGAAATCCTGATGTCCAGCAGCAGCGTTTCAGCTGCTTTAAGCTTCTAATATCAGATTGTTTTGCCCTTGAGAAGTGATTTGACATCCCTCAAAAGCTCGGGGCATATAAGATTTACTCTTACAGATATGAGCATTAGTATTTATTACTTGCAACCATCTAAACAAACACGGCACAAGAGCGGTGTTCATTTCAACAACTAATAAATGTCACTGTGCAAATTCTGTAGTGACAATCCCTCAGAGAATTATCCCTGTAAATCTGCAGCTCCCCTCAGCTCTACAGACCTCTGTCGCAGGCTCCAGCATTGTTCAGCTGCCCGTCCTGCATCTTTAATGCTTTGTTTACTCTTACTGCTTCATCGTGCACCATTTTAGCCACAGCAGCAGCTGTTTTTGTCTTCTGGAGAGGAGGTTAAACAAAAGCATTACCTGCTCAGCAGCACCGAGCATCAGACAGACGCAGCTAGGGGTTATCAGATGAACACGCTGGAGTGTTTAACAGATAAGGAGCTGGATATTTCCCCTGGGTGTTGGTTTGGACTCAAAGAAAAGCTGAATATTGAGCCCTCTGTTTTTAGGAGTGTTCTCTAATCGGGGCCACAGCTCACAACTTACTGTGTGAAACTGATCAGAATAGCAACACAGTGGTTATAAATATGTATGAAGGCAAAAAGTTGAGGAGTCAGCTGATAATTGCTCATTGCAGACATTCTTTACACCTTTAAAAAATAAATGAACATTTAAGACTTTTGTGGTGCTACAAATCTCAGATATTACAGAAAAGGCCTGGAATTTTATTTTCACTACATTTGACTAGTTCTAGGCACCGAGACCTTTCTATTAAACCAAACAGAAAGGGGTTGGTCCCTTCACAGTAAAACACAGCTCTCACACATAGAGTTAAATACCAGCGCTGCTCTCTGGTGACTGGATGCAGGAGAACACCGTTTCCAGTCCGACAGGATAACTGGGTCAGCCCTGAAACGGTTCTCCTCCTCCTTCTCTAACAGGACTCTTCCTGTTGCCGTTGGTAACCATACCTCCTCATCACTTGAGTGATGTGCCAAAAGGTTTTGTTCTGAGTCTTGCTTGCATTGCGTTTGCTTCCCCCTTTGGGTACATGGTAGTGAGTTTTAAACATTTATCAACGTGACAATGATCTGCAGCACATAGCGCTGCAGCGGCTGTTAAGGAACAGACATTGATTCTGAGCGCTTTGTTTTCACTAAATGATCTCAGTAAATCTTGTGTTCTATCAAGGATGACAGACACTCCGGGGACACGGTGGCTGTTGTCTGAGGAGGAGGGTTTGAGTCCTAAAGGGCTCCTCGGTGATTGCTGTTTTAATCCTGATTAAACTGATTTCTAAATCTTCTATTTCCCCTTTATTCTGTAAAGTTGCAGGAATCCAACATCACACACTCACACATATGATTCATTAGGAGGCTGGTATGTGTAGTATGTTTGGGGACTGTGAGAGAAAACCCACGTCGACACAGGAGGAACAAGTCCACCTCAACCAACATACAAACCCGTCTTGATGTGACAGATCAAGTCGTGGGTCCATGAAACCTTCCTAGGTGTTTGTTTTTAAAGCTGCATATTCTGAATTTGAAAAAAATGTGCTGCTGGCATAAGCATGCTCGTGGAACCTGCACAGCATACCAGTTCATCTGAGACAAAACAATCTACTTACTAAGAATTGTTTCTGTTTACGACCACACGTTTTGCTCCATTGATGTTTTTAAATGTGCAAAGGGAATCTAGGAGAAAACCAGACTCTTGACACAGAGCCTTGATGTTTTCATGTGTGCTTCAGTCATTCTTCAGGCTTATTGATTTCCTCAGAACTCTGCAGTCAGAAAAGATGCATGAACTGATCGGAACTGCATAACAACCCACTAATAAACATTTCTTGAAGGACCACACATCCCCAGCCTCCAGAACTGAAATATGAAGATTTTATGGCTTTTTAGTTGTTTTGGTCAGCTGTGGAAAACATGTTTGGTCTGTCACAGCGTGAGTGTATGTTGGGAACGACTCAGCTGCTACAGAAGGTCAAGTTGACTGACCTCTAGGCATTTCCTTGTGTGCTAATGTAGACTGACATACTGGAAGCCATCTTGAATTAAGTTGACTCCTGTTTGGCCATGGGAGATAATTATAAAGTAGTCTAAATATGAACTAAATAGCGCAAAATCAACTTAACATTAGATTTAAATGCTTTCTTGTCAGTAATTATTTTTTTGTTTTGTTTGTTTCTAAGTAAAACCACAGAGGAATAAACTGGAAAGCAGCCCAGTGCACTAGTGCTCCTTGGCCAAGATCTGCATTGGCACCACATTCATCCAGCTCGGGTCAATTTAGAACCAATCATGTTTATTTAGGTGAAATGAAGCCATGAAACAAAAAGTCGACCAAGCGTCCATGAGACAGGGGTTTACAAAGTTATCTGAGGGTATGAACGAGCATATTGATTCACTCGTATGAGGAACCTACATCCATCTGAAAAGGACGTCGATAGGAACCTTGCAGCGATACGATACAGATGGACCATGGACGCATATATCTGTAGTAAGAGTTGTTTTTAAACCGATCACTGTGTGAGAGAAGAATAGGGCCAGCATTTAGTGTGTGGGAGCAGAAAGGTTGACCTGTGAGAAGAAGAACTGACCTGGCTGAAGATCACAGGTGTAGCGCAGCAGGTGACTCACAAGCCTTCATATTCTGCATAATATCAAATGACTGTATGCATTAGCACTCATTAAAGATACAAGAACTCAGTTAGAAAAGCTGAATATCTGGAGGTCAGTCCTGCAGTTAATCTGCAACGTGCACAAAATATGCACACTATATTTTTTAATGTTGGCAAGTATTTCAATAGTTCAGCCATATATGCAAATGGGGGCTTATTATGAAATTCTCTGTTCGTATTTAAAAGTTTTTTCTAAAAGGTTTCTGGAAACTTTACAGTGAATTTATATGACTTTACTAAAGCAGCGCTGCAGTAAAACAGCTTTTACTGATCCCCATGACACTAAAAAATGTATTTTATTACAGACTAGAACACGAGGAAAGAAAAATCTACTGCATCTCTAACAGAGAGATTTAAATTTATGAGAAGACAGAGGAGAGTTGAAAGGAGGGGAAAAATCAAGGAAGAGACTTTAGGTTCATCATTTTAGACTGAGGGGGAAGTCTGCTTCACTTTGTTGGATAGACCTAATGGATTTAAAGGTCAAAACAAACAAATTCTAAATCAATTGAATCCAGTTCATCCTTGTGTTTCATTATTCTCTTCATCATCTTGGTTCTTTTTAAATCGACTGCTCCGAAGTTCTCATCTCCACGGCAACACTGTGCCTGCTCTCCTCATCCAGTTTCTTGTAGTTGTAATAATGCATGATGAAGAAGAACAAGCCTGGCACCAGCATGACCACACCACAGGTGCGGTACATGTATTTGTAGTCCCCAAAAACATCCACCAGAGCTCCTGGAAGACAAAACACACACCCTGTTGGTCATTAGTATGGACATTTCTACACTGTTGTTTTGAGGGTCATGAACCTGAAATGGGGGGTCCGAGAAGCACCGGTCCACACTCGATGATGGTGACTAGTCCCACTGCTTTGGAGAAGCGATGAGCTCCAACCAGGTCCATCAGAGCTTCAAACAACAGCGCTGAGAGCATCCCAAAGGCCAAGCCAAAAGCAACGGTGTACACAACCAGACTAGGAAACCCAGATGTCAGTGGGCACAGAAGGTGACACGCACCATTGCAGCAAACAGCAAAGCTGAAAAAATACTGTATTCGTGGTCGAATCCACTGGCTGTTCCCGATGATGCCAGTTACAGGTCTGATAAACATGTCCGCCAGAGCAAAAACAGAAAGCAGGAGAGCTGCTGAACATTCATCCATCCCTTGGTGTTTAACATATGGAGCCAAAAACACCACAGGTGCAAAAAGACCAAAGAACATCACCACATTCCCTGTGAGATAAATGAGAAAGCCTCTGTGTCTGAGAAGGGAGAGGTCTATGAATCCATCACCTGTGCTCTCAGGTGGACGGGTGGCTGACCACACCTCAGCAGCAGCAGCGTCTCCTTTACACGCTGATGGGTCACCACTGGGCTGGGACTGGACTGATGCATTTACTGGTCTCATCAGTGCACCAGCAGCACAGCAGTTCAGTACAACGGACCCCAGAATGAGGAAGCTCCCTCTCCAGCCAAAAGAATCAAAAAGGAACTGATTGAAAGGAGCGAGTATGGAAAGAATGACGGGACTTCCTGTCATAGCGAGTCCGTTAGCGAGTGGCCTTTTGACCTGGAAGTAGCTGCTGATGATTGTCAGGGATGGCTGCAGGTTGAAGGCAAGACCAAGACCTGTTGGAAAAGTAAAAATGCACACCATAGATCATCTGAAGGGAGAATCTGTGGTTTATTGAATCTGTCTGGATCAATGATGCTTTATCTGACTCGCTGAAAAATCACAGATCAGGATAATCCAGGTTTGTGCAGATCTAAAACATCACTGGGCATCTTGTGCTGTCCACTTTTCTTCTTCACTGGTGTGTAAAAGCATTTCCTCTCTAGCGCTCACATCACTGACAAATGCATAAAACGTGGGGAAAAATCTTAAAGGAGTCATCACCTATAATACCGTGGATATCTACGTCCTATTATAGTCTTTTAGACCATTAAAGTAAATTGTATTGGAAAAATAAATAAAAAATGTGATTTTTTAGTCCTTTATTGTGAAGGGCATATTTTCTCGCGAGATCACAAGCGATATTTCGGCTGTGTCGGACGCACGCGGGACTGAGGGGTGCAGTGATTGGTGGAAGGAAGCAGGAAGCAGCTTCAGCATCTTGCTCCTAAACAACAAAAGTTATAACTGAACCCGACCTGGCAGTGACCTACGGGATCTAACCGTGTATGTACGAGCCCGAGTTGGGACAGCTAACAGCCGGGGTGCATGTGAGCTGGTTGAAGAAGGCAAGATTAAACAAAAGCGTCAATGTTAAATATCGGCTTCTCAGCCAGTGAAACATCATTAGGAAGCCAAATAATCAAATGAATGTAACCCAAAACTCAGCCTGTTTAAGCAGGTCTGGGTGTTTTTCTGCCTGATGTGCCCCGGAGGGAGATGTTGTGTGTGTGTGTGTGTGTGTGTGTGTGTGTGTGTGTGTGTGTGTGTGTGTGTGTGTGTGTGTGTGTGTGTGTGTGTGTGTGTGTGTGTGGTGGGTCAGCTCCATTATTTAAAAATAAAAAACACATAAACATCATCTACATATTGTTGTGTGTGTTCATGTCTTCTGCTGTCGGTCAGACGGAGGTTTTTGAGAGGATTTGATATGAACCTCATTATTATCACCACAGCCTTTTATTTGTGTTATGATAATGAAATCATGCAAATGCATCTAAAGGATAGTAGACCTGAGTCCATGAATGACATCATCTGAAGCATTTTTACCTGAACCAGGGGCGTAGCACCAAATTCTGGGCCCTAGGTACAAGCCATCTAGGTGGGCCCCCATGCTCACTTGTTTAATATCTCTCGTGCACATTTTTTGTCATGCTGTAAGACAAGTTAATAAACATGATCTTAGTTTAACCTCTATATTGAGCAAATACAAATGCCAGCATAATAAAAGTGAAATCTCAGTGCTATCTGGAGAGAATGAGGGCCCTGCTGCTGCTGCATCTAAAGGGGCATGTGGTTCATGATGTTAAGCTTTGCTAATACTGATATATATTGTTGCAATAGGTTAAATTGACCAAGCACATGCAGGAGTACTTCTACAGGTATTCTGTAGTCAGTCTCTCAGGAAATTCCTCCTGAAATTCCTCTTGTACTGTTTTTCCATTGATTCTGAGAAAGCAACTGTTTTATTTGTTAGGCTTAAAATATCTCTGACCAGGTCAATAAAAACCCTCTAACATATAAGCTGCCATGTTTGTTATCAACCTGAGCCTTGCTCACTGATTTTGATGGGCAAGGTTGACAGACAAAACAAAATCATGATAAACAAACCTGGCCTAAAGTCAGTTACCTCCACTGTGGGCAACTTTACCTTATAGAGTTAAAGTAGATCATCTGGGATTAACAAGACAGTTTTTGAGGTCTGTTGCATTCAGGTTTTCGTATAGCATGATGACACTGGCAGCTTCACATTCCTGAGATTACCAGGAATCCATCGATACCAAGTTTGTCCTGATCCATGAGTGGGAAGGAGCTGAAATATCCACACAGAGAGAACCTGTTTTTACTGCGAGGTCCGCGAATTTATTAGCGGCGGCCGCGATAATAATTCTAATAATACTAATGAATTTATAACTGATCTTGATGGTGAAACTAAAGGCGTTTAACACTGAACATGAATGCAACTTTCAGTCTGAGAGCTAATATCAGCTCAAACTGGGTTCTGCTGCTGCTACTGCTGCTCACCTCCCTTCTTGAAAATCCCATACTTGCTTCTGTTCAATTAACTTTTTCTCCTTCTTTTCTTTTCTTTTTCTTTTCTGGAAGCCAGATAGATGCCTCAGAGACAATTCAGTTATTACTTTAAAGGCAAAATTCAGTTTTTTAACCTCTTTATCCACAGGTGAAGATAAGTTTATAAAGACATTAAGTTAATCGGGGGGAAAAAACCCACAATAAAACATTTTTATTCAAAGCTGTCTCAGGGCCCCTCCCTGCAGTGGGCCCTGGGTAAACGGTACCCTTTTTCCCCCCAGTCCGACGCCCCTGACCTGAACCAGTGGGATAATTCTGCTCAGGAGCAGTAAACGGTTTCGTTTGTGGCTAGTGACCATCTAAACCGGCCCTACTCACTCATAAACCAAAGCTATGCTCATGGATAAGAGTTTGTAACCAGTGCAGTCCCAACCAGACATATCCAGATACCATAGAGCAAACACAGCAAAAGCATGTGAAACAATCTGTCTTATTTATAAAAGTAGCTGAAAAAACTGCAAAAGTCACTTTTTGAACAAAATGAAATCTGATTTACCTCCAATGCCTCCAACACAAAGATAGAGATGAATGACAGTGGTTGCTAAAGAAGCTAGCACCATAGCAACGCTCACCATGAGCCCCCCGACCATCACCACGGGCCTGCTGCCGTAACGGCGGACCAGCGCGCTGCTGACGGGACCTGCATGGAGAGGAATGGTCACTGCTCACTGATAGCAGCAATGCTCTGAAGGACACAGCAGTGATCACAGCGCTGCTCATAGTGGTCACGGAGTGGGCTGGAGGCAATGTGACATTTTTTTAAATGAATGACCTTGTGTAATTTTTGTAAATGTAACCTCCAACTGTCACTGACCTCCTGCATACATAGAAGCCAACATGACTGAGGAGACCCAGGCAATCCCACTGTAAGAAATGGAAAAATATTCCTGAATTTCCTTGAAATAGATGGTGAGAGACTTGGGGAAGGCGTAAGAGAATCCTATGGAGATGAAAGCTCCGAATACAACAACCCAGCCCCAGCCTCCATCAGGCGGAGCGTGGTCCAGATTGGTTACTGCTGCAGGGGGCATCTTCAATTCACAGACTGGAAAAACAGAGAAAACGAAGAGATCAGAAAATAAATTACTGTTAATTTTCACAAAATGCAGCCATGCACGAATAATAAACACTGTTGCTGTAGATGTGATATGAGCTGACCCCTGCTCAGTCCTGGAAACTGTATTGATCAGTCTGTGACCTCCAAACTCTGAGTCTCTGAGGGTTTTGATCTTTATCACACGTGCCTGCAATGAAGAAGTGACAAATCTAAACAAAAGGCACTGACCACAATAATCGTCTTCATCAAACATACCTGAACACACATGGGCTCAATTCTCACTCATTCATTTTCTTTACCTGCTCACAAGTTTGCAATAACTGAAGCCATCAGGTGAAACACAGAACTCTCCCTAGATGGGTCACCAGTCCTTTACAAGTGAGTCCAGTATCCTCCACCTTTCACCAGCATGTCTGCGTACAACCAGGATCTGGAAGTACAAAGGCACGAGACAATGCTGCTGTATTTAAGCCTTGTTCAAGGACAGATTACGCAGGTGTGCTGGCTGCGTGGAACAGGGTGTACGAGGGAGTGGCGGTGTGAAGACACCGTGGATGAGATGTTCCAAACTTGATACAAATAAAATCACACAGAAACATCCTTGTTTGAGTCCGTGTGTAATTAAAATACATGCAAGGATTTCCAGGAATGCATGGAAAAAATGTCTTGGGCAATGGTGGCAGAGGAGTTAAGTGCCCGCCCAGTAATCAGAAGGTTGCAGGTGCTGGTGGTGGTCGGAGGGACCGGTGGCGCCTGTGCACGGCAGCCTCGCCTCCGTCAGTGCACCTCAGGGCAGCTGTGGCTACAATGTAGCTCATTATCACCAGGGTGTGAATGGAAGGCACTATATCAAATACAGGCCATTTACCATAGTTCTTCACAAGAATAAAGATGAGCAATGAATCAAAATGTAATAATTCAAGTTCTGCAATTTTCTCTGTAATAAATAATCTATACCTTCATGTACTTTCAGAATGAATCTATGGAACATTAAGTATGTCCACTTCTTTTGATGCTTAGTTAAACCGTAAAATAGTTTATCCATCTCTAAGGCACACAGGCACATCTGCAATAAAATTGAATAAAAGAATAAAAATTAGAAAGTCAGTTTACTAAATAATTAAAGTCCCAAGTCATCATCACACACTGGTGTGATTACATTTCCGCATTTGACCCATCCCCGTGGTGGGGAGTGGTGAGCTGCAGCTTGGCCGGAACTAGACCAAATTCTTGCCTTGCAGAGTTTGGTCTAGGCACGCTTCATTGGAACCTGGCTGTCCAATCACAGCTCACTATAGTTTTGGTTGGGCCAATTGCGACCGCGATCACAAACAACATGGCGGCAGCGCAGGAACCACGTTCGTTTGAAACGGCTTTGTCATCAACATTGGATGATTTAGACTCCAACGTGCGTAAGTCTGTCGGCTATACTTAGCGGCTTCTTATGTTTATCAAAGTAGTGCAATGTCCCAGTACACCTGATATTCACATGTTTTTATACAAAAACGACAGAAATCATTGATGTTAGACGCCATTAAAGCCTCCCGCTTTTCCGTCGCTGTGATTACGACACGTTGTTCGTTACTCTGATTGGTCCTAGCGCTATCCAATTGCGTGCTGACATTTTGAAAGACAACCGTAGATCCCGCCTTACGACTGAGGGCCGTCAATGGTTCGTGGCCAGACTATATATTCACATATATACAGGATGGCTTGCCAGGCTATCCTTAGCCAAGAACCTTGGTGCTACTGCCTACCTCATACCATGATGACAGGAACAGAAACGCACGGGATCCTGGCTCAGACGTCGCCCGGCCAAACAAGGTCTGTCAGATACTGGGGAACCAGAGCACCCTGATGAAAAGTGGGCTACTGGAACAAGACGGAAATGGATGAGATGCACGAACCTGGCTCTGTTGTAATGCTACTACTCCAGTAACCCTAGTCAGAGGGGTTACATGCAGAGAATGCAGGAAGAATGATTACTTCAAAACCCGCACTCAATACTAACTGCCAAACAACTAGTAGCTCAGTGTTCCAACATCCACAAACGGCAACTGCTATCACAACTTGGGATTGATGAGATACAACATAAATGCTAAGGAAGGGGGAGCCAGGACACAAGGTCAGAGGGGAGTTAACATCAACTCCCCATCCAGAGATTGGGTACGAAGCCCCAATAAGTGAAACAACGCTGAACGAGGCAGAAACTGACCTGACAGACAAAATCAGGACTCGCCAAATACAACAGCTAAGTGAAGTACCATCAGAAATCCTTGAGGATGTGAATGTAGCATTGGCAACGATTCCTCCAACCACCATCACTGAAACCAATGAGCTGATATATACTCCAGCAGCAGTGATCCTTGAGATGATTCGCTATAAGAGCATGAACAACCATGAGAAGCAATACCCACCATGGAGAAGAAGGTTGGAGGCCAAAATCAAGGCAGGATAGAGAGAAGTGAGCCAAATGTCAGAGCTCCAGAAAGGTACAATGAGAAAACCAGTACCCAAGAGATACAGCCAGATACCCACACCTGAAGCACTGGAAACTGCCAAGCAAAGGCTCCAAACCTTGGCCAGCCACCTAAAGAGATACACGAGAGAAAGTGAAGCCAGATGAATAAACTGGCTCTTCTCGACCCAACCAGCTAAAATGTACTCCCAGTGGCAGGGTAACAACAGCAGAGCTGGCTGGAGACTGAAGAATTCTGGAACAGCATATGGGGAAAGGATGCAATACACAGTGGCAGACTGCAGAAACCTCCCTGAGCAGCATCCGGTAACCATCACTGTGGCAGACATCCAAGACAGAGTGTCAGGTATGAAAACCTGGACAGCACCAGGGCCTGACATGATCCATGCCTACTGGCTTAAGAAGCTCACTGCCCTCCATGAGTGCCCTCAATGGGTACAGTCCCATCCAACTACTGGCCAATAACCTGTGTCTCCACAAACTGGAAGCTCATGTCAGGCATCATAGACTAGAGGAGCCAAACACCAGCTGCTGATAGATAGAACAGTTGCCCAAGACTGCAAAGCCCGACACACCAACCTGTGCACGGCCTGGATTGATTACAAGAAAGCCTATGATTCAATGCTGCACTCATGAATCATTGAATGCTACATACTCTACATGGATGACATAAAGCTGTACGCCAAGAGAAATCAAGACATTGACTCACTGATCCACATCACCAGGATCTACAGCACTATCGGAATGTCATTTGTCAATGATGCTGCAAGGAAAGGAGCCACAGCCAAATACCTACAACGAGTAAGGCAAGTCCTAAGAAGTCAGCTCAATGGCAAGAACAAGATTAAGGCAATAAATGAGCTGGCCAGAGGAAGAAATACAGACCACAGATCCTAACCATGCATGGAGGATTCCATCCCAAATCCAGCACCCTAAGACCAGACATGAAACACCCAAGATCCATAAGTACATCAATGCCCCAACAGATGACGTGCTCAGTGAATGTCTCAGACAATGGTGAACAGAAGAGGAGGTGCTGGAAATACCATCATGGGAGGACAAACCCCTACATGGGATGTTCCACCAACAGATAACTGAAGTGGCTGATATCAAGAAATCCTACCAATGGCTAGAAAGAGCTGGTCTGAAGGACAGCACAGAGGCACTCATCATGGCTGCACAGGAACAGGCCCTGAACACCAGAGCAACAGAGGCCAAGATCTACCACACCAGACAAGACCCAAGGTGTAGGCTATGCAGAGAGGCCCCTGAGACAATCCACCACATAACTGCAGGGTATAAGATGCTGGCAGGGAAAGCACATGGAACGCCACAACCAAGTGGCTGGCATAGTGTACAGGAACACCTGTGCAGAGTGTGGACTGTAAGCCCTGAGGTCAAAGTGGGAAACACCCCTAAGGTGGTAGAGAATGAGCAAGCCAAGATCCTGTAGGACTTTCAGATAGCCGTTGTGGTGTGTGTGTGTGTGGTGTGTGTGTGTGTGTGTGTGTGTGTGTGTGTGTGTGTGTGTGTGTGTGTGTGTGTGTGTGTGTGTGTGTGTGTGTGTGTGTGTGTGTGTGTGTGTGTGTGTGTGTGTTTGGAGCACATAAAAAAGGTTCATATGGTCTTGTATCCAAGGCTCTGCAGTTTATGTTAGAGGTGGTCCTAAGTACCCCAACTGAGGGACCCTCTGGCCCATGGTATCAGTAATAGTTCAACTGTAGAGTTGTACTGCAACAATGGTACAGCTGGATCAGCTGCACACATCCACCTCAGACATGAGATCCGGTTCCTGTAGTTCCTGCATGGAAACCATCAGGAAAACATCCAGTTTATTAATACATCTGCCAGCAGCAGAAGAGAGATTGTTGTTTAGGACGGTGCAGAACCTCAGTGTGATTGATCAGATCACAAGAGTTGCTGCATCTTTAAAGCAGAAATAGAAAAAGTCACAACATTCATTTTAAAATAAACCTGAGTGTGAACAGGTATGCTCCCACTAGCATCTCCTGTTTTAAACCATACATCAATAATTCATCGGTGCTCTGAACAACACATGCAGGTCAAAGGTCGCTGGTACTAAAGGTCACGGATGTTTACAAAATATTTTCTGCTGCACACAATAAACTCAACTCAGTTTGATGCATTTAAATGACATATTTTATTGTAGTATTCATTGAGTTAAACTGTTAACCTTCTGTTTTCTTTACTTACATTATTTTATCTTTGTCCCATTCCAATGAAACAATGGTTGATGCAAAGCTACTGCAGCTCTCTGCCTCTCTGTGTGTGAGGAACATGTAACCGAACCGGAATCACAGATAATGTTGCAGAAAGTAACATGTGTCGAGGGAAACATTCCCGGCATTCGGTTCTAGGACACAGCAGAACGTGTGAGTACAAGCTGTGATCAGCTGGCTTCACAGGCATGCAGCAGGTTGTTTACAGCACCGACACTGAGGTTTTACTCTCAGCAGACTAGACATGGATCATCTATCCTTTTAATTGCTGAAGGTTACAATAAATGCCTTTGTATATTTACCTGTATTATATTCTATTCTAAACCTGCTTCATTGTCTGAATGTTGCAGCTGAAATCCAGACTCACCAGACCAGGAAATGTTTTCCAGTCTTTTCTGGTCCAGTTCTGGTGATCCTGTGGGAATTGTAGCCTCACTTTCCTGTTCTTAGCTGACAGGAGAGACGTCTGGTCTTCTGCTGCTGGAGTCCATCTGGATCAGCTGGTGTAGTTCTTCAGACTTTGGAAGGAACCAGTGGTTATTTGAGCTGTTGTTATCCAGAACTCGTGCTCCTATGTCCTCTGACCTTCATCCATACATCTGATGCTCAATATTTTCTGTAAACCCTAGAGATGGTTTTGGTTAAAAATCCCAGTAGATCAGCAGATTCAGGAGTACTGGGACCAGCCTGTCTGGTACCAACAGCCATGCCTGATTAAATGTCCTTTCTTCTCTTTTCTAATGCTCAATTAGAACTTCAGCAGGTCACCTTCACCACATCGACACGCCTACACTGACATGTCCCTAATAAAGAGGCCATCTTTAAACACATGCACTACCCTGTCTGCATATCATAGCCAGTGTTGGTTATTAACATGCTTGTTGGGCTCCACTGATTTTTCCTGATTCCTGGTGAATATTTAACTTAACTTAATGCAGAAAAACATCATGCATCAGGTCAAACTTGGGTCTCCCGTTTAGCACCACCATATGTTCAAATGTTATGAAAATAACTTTTAAGTCATCCAGCTAAAGATGACTCTCAAACACGCAACAGGTCGTCTCAGGTCAGACTTTTCTCTGGTTAGAGTGTTGCTCTGCCTGAACCCACAGTTGCAGACGATGCCGTCTCTTCCACTTTCTACACGTACTTGTCATTTTTATGAAGTGAAGCAAACTGTCACAGGCTCAGCTTTTTCCTGCTTCTTCAGAGAGTTTCATCAATGAGTCCAGACAGCACCCTGCTGCGTGTCCATTCATCTTCCTGTAAATGTGCCTTTAAAGCTGAAGCTCTGGTTGTGAGAGAGGGTGAGGATCTGAGGAGGGTTCATTTGAATTCACTGGGAGGTCGTCTCTGTCTCGTTCATTTATTCAAACAAATAAAAACATTTATTTCCAGAGAAGAAGAAGCTCCAGTTTAAGAGTATGAGTGAGTTCACAGCTCAGCCATGGGTCAGAACCTTTCAGAGAGCAAAGGTTCAGCCTAAGAAGTCTAAATAATAACACACATTCTACTCAGAGCTTTCACTCGGTTATACAAGATATTTTAATGTTGCAGAATCTTGAGAACACTGTTTTTACCTGATTTTACCAAAACAGGTAACAACTTAATTTTAATACTTGCATTATTTTAAAATATTTCTTGAGAACAATCACTAAACCTCTAGAGCCTTTAATAGATCCAGTACCATGTTTACAACGGGTTAAACCCCCTCCATGTGTCCAGAAGCTGTGTCCCCCGTCCACAACAGACTGACTGTGTCTCAGACAGAAAGTCTTTGTGTGAGAGAGCGTGTGATCGTGCCAGCCAGAGAGAAGACACTTGGTCACTGACACGCCTCCATCCAGCATGCTGAACATCAGAAAGGCTCCAGATGAAATAATAATAATAACCTTTGAAACATCAGCCCTGTGTAATTAAACTCTACTGGACAGGGTCACTGTTAGACCTGACTCACTCGAGACGCAGCAGCTCTGGTTGATCTCTATCACAGTGAAGATGACGTTATATTTACGTTTCACAAAGGATTTATTATCACGACCTGTGTGACCCGGGCAGGCGACAGCTATCCCAACAGTTCCCACCAGCCTCAGAATGATGGAGTGAAATCTAAAGCCAGATGCTTCTGGGGAAGCCGGTGAAGATGCTGCTGTGAAACCACACTGATAGAAGATGAGACAACGGTAGGCTCTGACTAACAACAAATATTTGAATAACAACAGCAGACAGGAAGATGTAACTCATTTAGTAAACTTGGATGTTTATGATTTATCTGAGACTATGTTCATGTCTGTGTGACTCTGTGGTTCTCAGGCATCAGCATCAAAACGATGTTATGATGATGTCAGTCTGAAACGAGAGGTGTGATTGGTCGATAACAGCAGAAGGAATGATGTCTGGTTCCTACTCATGTTAATGACCTTGTGTGATGAGGAAGCATAAACCTTATACGAACATGAATATGTGCCCACTGTTTGTACAATCACACAAACAGGGTTAGGGTTATCTTACTGTGACTATGGAGGCAGGGCTCTCTGGATGTCTGATCAGAACAGTTACATGATTATTTTTCATTAAAAAAATGTGAGAATTTGGAACAAATGTAAACAATAATAGGAAAATGCAGATTATTAGAAATCATTTGGAAGATGGACGTGTGTTGCATCAGCTTCTCTTTGTAATTGTTTTAGATAACAAAAATCTCACCTTTCTGCAGGATCTAAGCAGCCGTTGAGGCCCCCTTTGTTATGCTTTTGTTTAAATTGAGCCAAATGGTTTCCGTAAGTGTCTGGACTGCTGGAATGTCAGTAAAGTGTTTATTTCTGTCCAGAATTCCACAAAATTCTCTGATTTATTTTACATCAACCAGTGGTTCTCCAGAGCCCACTGCCCTGTTTCTAATCCTGGTCCTTAAGAGACTTAATCCTGCATGTTTTAGTTGTTTCTACTCTAACAAACCTGATGCATGAACCACATCTGAGTTCTACGGGAACCCGTCCCTCTCAAGCGTGCAGGATAGTGGCCTTAGAGGATTAGAGAGTATCGTTTGGGGTTTTTCTCTGCTCCAGCACACATGAATCAAAAGAACAAATTACCTTTGCTCATCTGTAAAATGAAACCAGGTGTGCTGAAGGAGGGAACTACCTCAAATGTGCTTGATATTGTGACCCAAAGACTTCAGGAAAATCTACATATTTCTGCAGTTTTAAATGTGAAATAGTGTTTATTTGTCTACTTGAATCATATTTAATTTATTGGTGAAACACTAAATATCAGCTCCACTCTCTGATTGGGTCATGAAGTGATGCTGTTGGCCTGTTCCTAGAGAAGCATTTGAACTGTAAGTTCATTTTCTAATTGATCTTCTGCACATTTTATGAGCTTTCGTCTTATCATAATTTGTGTTTGGAGATTTTCTAACATTAACACTCAGTTAGACGTGGATGTCCTGATAAATTGACCCTTTCAGGTTTTCTGAGACAGTCTTGCTCTGTCTGCCCAGTCCTGATGATGTAATTCATCACCGAGCATCACTCAACAAGGATTCCTGTCCATCTTCTTCTGATGCTTCTCCTGATGTGGTGACGTCTGACAGTGCAACTGATAGGTGCTCTGAGAGTGAACAGAGAGCTTGTTTGGTTCCACCCTCCCTCTCACATGCCATCTGCTCTTACCCCAGCCCTGGGCACTCGTGCCAGAGGAGACCTGCCAGCATAGAGATGTTCTTGTCGTCACTGAGCGTCCCACACGCCTCTGTGCCTCTTCACTGTGCAATCTGGTGCATGGCACCGACCAGTGCTCGCTGACAGGCCTGCCACAGTCCAACAGATGGGAGAGAAGTCCGTTCTGAGAGCCAACAATCTGAACATGTGCTTCCCTACGTTTCTGCTCAGTGTCAGCTCAGTCATGTTTCAGATGTTAGAGAAAGAATCAGACCAGAGCATCCACTGGAGACACTTCTGTCTACTTGTTCAACAAACTTGTTTTAAGTCTTTTCCTCCTCCCTCATCTATTTGTCCTTCTGTGTAAATGCTGCACCACAGAAATGCCTGAATGCCCACACAGGTCAGGATGCTGCAGACAAACAAGAGATGGCTTTTTGTCTTCATCCTGACTCTCTGGCACCATTTCTAGAAAAGAAAACTACCTTTTACCCCTGCATGATTTTCCTGATTGAGTCCCAACTTCCTTTACTTTTCCAGAGGATGCCAAGAACTCTGCTCTAAATCATTTTCAAATAAAACATTCCTGTTGAGTTTCAGACGTATTCCAAACATCTGGAAGTTTCTGGTCATCGTCGGGACATCATGTGACAGAAGACACGCTGCATGTAAAATTCATAGAGAAACAAACATTTCATTCAGGCTGGGCCCACATTTTGATGTCATCACGCTCACTGGGAAAGGAAACAGCACAGAAATGGATCTGTTCTGGGCTTTTGTTCCACCCAAAGCTGAGAACACTGAACACTTCATGGCCTCGAAAAAAAATCAGGCTAAAAGAAAATATTCTAATTTCCTCCTCCTGCTGTAGTTTATCTGGAGTTTTATTTCCTCGGACTGGAGTTTGTCTACTAGTGTTTGTGTTGAATGCTGAGAGCCTGGCCCGAGCGCTGGAGTGGGTGAGGTGTGGGAGTCGTATCGGGCTCATTTATTATTCATGCCATGGGTGGGCAGGGTGTAAGTGGCAGTGACAGACAGAAACTCAATTACTGATGTGTATCAACTCGTCCAGGGTTCTTGACCTGATATTTCAGGACTCGGGCATTAATTGCTGAGCTGCACAAACAAAAATCATTTCCTGGGAAAAGTAATTGGATTATTGATGCCTGAGGGGAGGCTGCAGAGATGGAGGAGAGAGAGCTCTGACTTGACTTTACATGAGAGGTAGGTTCTCATAACTTTTGTTTTCTCCAAACTGACCCGATGCAAGAGTCATTAGATATTCATAGAAATCTGTTTAAATGGAGCTGTTTGATGAGATCCTGGTTTAATCCCACACTTTAATTGCATCAGACCTCCATCAGACTTCATAGGCCCTGCTGTTTATTCTAAACATCATTTAAAGCTTTAGTTGATGCTGCTGTCACTTTGAGACGCAGCTCTGGAGCAGATTATTGCTTTCTGTTCGTCACTGTAGCTTTGGGACGTTTTTTAAACGTTTTATTGACTCTGCTCATGCTTTTGTTCATTAATGTGTGTTTCTGACTTAATAAATCAGTGAGTAAAACAGCTTACTGGTTGTTTTACAAAATGGAAAAATAAAACAGGTTGTGTACGATGCAGCATTCATCTGTTTCTTTCTTTAAATGCTGCCAAACTTCAGCTATTTGTTTAATATTTTATTAGCATGAAATTGAATTTTATTACACTGAATAAACAGAATAGCGAAACACCTTAACCTTAGGGGTTAAAGCTTTTTTCTATTAAACTCCCTTTTTTAACTTTTTATAGCTAATGAAACAAAGTAGTGTTTTAGTAGGTGTTTTTATCAATTAAAATGAAATAAAAATGAATGTTTTATATATGAAGCTCATTTTAAAACAACTGCATTTGGCCAAGGTTGTGATCATGCCATAACAGAGAAAACGAATTGTCGTGACCTGTCCCTTGTGTTCCTGTTTGTCTGGTTTTTCCTCAAACCCTCAGGTGTGCACACCTGTCTTCCATCACCTCACCTGATCCTGTTTTGTAATCCTTCCACCAGTAAGCCTCCTTTGTTCACTCACCACACAGTTTATATATGACAAATACGATTCAGAAAAACTCATAAAAAACAATAAATGATGGGAAACAACACCTAAATTAGATGAGTGAATTTGAATTAAATGTAATTTTGTTTAAATTAAAAGTAAAATTTCATTATTTTCACTTTAATCCTGTTTTTGTAAGAATGAGAGGATGAATGAATTTGTGCCTGTTAAGGGAAAATCACATTGTTACAGCAGCAACAGAGACGAGTCAAGGCCAAGGAGAAAAACACAATAATAATCCAGCTAGAGAACAGCTGAATGTAAAATGATGGCAATATGCTGAAACAGAACTTTATTACAAAATGTCACATGACTGTAATATTTATTTAATTTTTTAACCTTTATTTAACCAGATGAGTCGATTGAGAACTCATTCTCATTTGCAACGACGATCTGGCCAAGAGGCAGCAGCAACAGACACATAGTTAGCTTCACACAACAGATAAGACAAAACAAATACAAGATAAAAATAAGATAAAACGATAATGTGGTCACTAATGAGAAGAAGATGTTTCACACGTCCACTCAGGTGCTTCTTCACTCTGAAATATGGATTCATCCAGTAAATAAAAGGTGATGTCATGATGAGTATAGAACTTTATTTATATTATAGTAGTAATATTGACATTCCACACTCTGCCAGTAGGTGGCAGCCTATGGAATCACACACAGGAGACCCATGGGATGACTTATGGACATGTCTACCATCCGCAGCCCTCAGCAGCTGCTCCCTGTAGTGACCACACCATGCATGAGAGGGTTTATTGTCAGAAGTGAAGAGTTTCATATTGTGAAGCAGAATTAAATGTGTTTGTCACAACAAACCTGTTATTAATCAAGGATACGGTCCGTGTGTGTTTATTGATTTTATGTGTTTCACTGTGAGTCAGTAAAAATGAATCTGCTTTAGGTATTGATTTGTTTTCATGGATTAGTGGTTTTTGACTGAAATTATTGATTAGCAGATCCTGATTTGTTTCTTTATTCAGCTTGATAAATCAGAGCTGGCTTTCTAAACCCTTCCTGGACTAGATGAGCTGTAAAGATGAGGACTCTGGTTGGACCAGGGCTGCTGCTTCTGCTGCAGAGCGTTTGGACGTTGGACATTCCACTAGAAAGTGAGTCAGTTACCTTTGACTTCTGAATATTTTATTTTCATCTAAATCTGAACTGATTTTTATTCCTCGGCCTGCAGTCAGACAACCGCCCACGATCACCAAGCAGTCGATGATGGAGCATATTGTGGACCACAAAGAAACAATGGTCATAGAGTGTGAAGCCAAAGGCACCCCTCATCCCATGTGAGACCTGCAGAAACAAACTTGTTGAACCTAACGACCCTGCAGTCATTTCAGTGATGTCTTTTCTGTCTTTTGCTCCGCTGTGAAGCTTCTCATGGAGGCGTAACGGGAAGTATTTCAATGTGGCACGTGACTCCCAGGTATCGATGCGCAGGCGCTCAGGGACTCTAGACATCTATGCCCGGAACAATCCAGAGCAGTATGAGGCAGAGTATCAGTGCATTGCCTCCAACGAGTATGGATCGGCATACACCCACAAGATCAGACTACTGTTGTACAGTAAGTACAGGGATGGCACGGCTGCAAAATAAAATGTGTCCTCTATAAAGCAGGTGTGCACTGACTCTGGTCTAGTGAGAGGTACTTTGAGTGAAACGCACGTGACAAAAAATAAATAAAACCTAACGTTTTCTCTACAGTATGGTGGACAGAGCTGACATTTTCAAATATTCAAACCAGCCTGGCCCTATGTGAAAAAAGTAGTTGGCCTTGTTGTCTAATTGTGGAATAACTGTGATAAGTTATTTGGAAAGCTGAGTTAAGTGTCACCAGCCATACCCAGGCCTCATCACTACCAGACCTCTACAGCTAACCTGTCTGACAACATGAAGTAGGATAAAACAACATATCATGCCCCGTTCTAAAGAAAGAACCCAGAACATCTAAAGACATGCAGGCCTCACTCGGTCAAGATTAAGGACCAACAAAACCTGAAGTATTTCCTTTTTGATTTTCATTCAGAAAACTGTGAAACAACCTTCTGCTGTACAGGTGTTGGTCATGATCCATCAATAAGTAAGAGATGGGGGCGGGGCAAAATGGACCGTTTAGACACATGTCCTTTTGTTCAGGAGCTCCTGTTTGGCCGCGGGAGATTCTGGAGCCTGTGGTGGTCAGTGCTGGCTTGCCTCTGGTCCTGTCCTGTGACCCCCCACCAGGACCACCTAAACCAGAGACCTACTGGATGTCCAGTTGTAAGTGTCCCACACACAGCACACTCCTTTTTTAAAATATCCTTAACGAATCAGATTCTGCTGATTATCAGGTTCCTATGCAAGACCGTTCAACTGGCCCATTCAGACAGCTTTCCCCACCATGCAGTCTGTGCGGCAGGACCGTAGGGTTTCCATGGGAGTCAGTGGAGATCTGTATTTCTCCAACGTGCTGGTCAACGACTCCACTGCTGATTACTGCTGCAATGCTCGATTCCCTTACAAGAATATCATTCAGCAGAAGATGCCCGTGGTTGTAAAGGTGCTCTCAAGTGAGTAATGGTAATCTTCGCACACTGATATAACTTTTATTCCTTTTGGTATGAAGTTATACAACTGTTGTTGTCTTGCTAGCTGGTAAGTTTCTGCTTTGATGCTTCATGATCAGATGAAGGTTGTGGGTAAATAATGGAGATCTGTGTGGTTTCCTTTTTTTGGTGTCAGCTCGCACTGTGGCCGAGGCCGCCCCCACCTGGCTGTCCCCCAAAGGCTCATCCAGCTCCATTCTAGCGCTACAAGGAGAGGAGCTGCTACTGGAGTGCATAGCTGGAGGCATGTGAGTTAAAAACAGGTTTACACTCTGTTAGCCTTAAATTAACTATTTATTCATGAATTTCAACCATAAAGAGTCTCTTTTAATTGTCAAACAAAATGAAAGTGTCTACTTTTATGTGAAAATCACCCATCGTCTTGTTTATTGTTGTTAAGGCCAACTCCTCATATCACCTGGACGAAGGATGGAGACAACCTACCAGTAACATCACGGATAAAAGTAAAAAACTTTAACAAAATGATTCAGATTCCTAAAGCATCTTTCGAAGACGCAGGAGAATACGGCTGCACTGCGACCAACAGGATAGGCTACATTCAGCACACAATAACTGTCAGGGTCAAAGGTGAGACTTTCACAGACATATATAGTATACTCTCTTTTTTCAGGACATCCATGTTTTAAAATCTAACCTAGTCTGATTTGAACAGCGGCTCCTTTCTGGTTGGAAAAGCCTTCAGATTTGATCTTGGCTCCAGAGGAAAATGGACGGTTGGTGTGTCGTTCCGATGGGGCTCCTCGTCCCACAATCAGCTGGTTCATTAATGGAGAGCCGATCGAGGGTAGGTTTCTGTGTCGTAGAAATGACTCATAACATTAAACCAGACTCTATATGTTCTCCATCCTGTGATGCTTATGTGTTTTCTTTAGAAGCAAAGCCTCAGCCTAACAGACAGGTTTCTGGAGAAACCATAACCTTCCGTAGTGTGTCAGCTGAAAACACGGCTGTCTACCAGTGCAACGTCTCCAACCAGTTCGGGTACCTAATGGCCAATGCATTTGTCAACGTGCTGCGTAAGTTAGTCATTTACAGTGACTGATATGGCTTTTGAGTGTCATAACAAGAACTTTGATGAAAAGTCATTAATAAATTCTAAATGGGTTTGAACCACAAGGGCAGTTGTCTTAGTCAGGAAGCCCAGGATGCCCTCTTCCCAGCTACTTCCTCCAGCTCCTCCATTGAGATCCCAAAGCATTCCCTGATTAGCCTAGAGATACAAACCCTTGGTTGGCTTCCTAAAACACCTCCAGAAGGTAACCACAGGCCTTTACCGACTCAACTGTCTTGTCTTAACTTGAGTCTGTCTTGGATGTCCCAGTTCCTCAGCTTGTCTCTGAGGCTGAGCCCAACCAGCCTGAGGAGGAGATTCACTTCTGCCACCCATATTTGGTTCTTTCAGTAACTACCCAAAGCTACACCGCAAATTTAACCCATTGACTGCCAGGCGTTTTCTGATCAGAAAGCCCCTGACTGCCAGTGTTTTTGAGCATTTTTACTGATTTTTGAAGAGTCACAGAACATTGTGCTCCATGATCATGTAAACGCCGAAACTACCAAAAGAAAGAGTAGACTCACTTCTTACATCAGGAAGAATCACCGTATTTCTAGCGTTATCCGTTCTTTCACAATCTGTTGTCGAAGCCTGAGCTGCAGAAGCATTTCCGGTTGGCGCATTGCTTTTTTTCACAGCAGCGTCCCAAAACGATCTCCTAATCCATTGATTTTCTGCTTCCTGATCACGTGATGTGTGACATACATGGATGAAGATCCGCTTTAGACACGTGATGTTTGTTCTCACGGTGCGAGGGCTCGTTCCGACGCCCACCCCGTAAAAAAACGCAATTGACGACTAAAGTCGTCAATGGCAGTGAATGAGTTAAAAGTGTTAATTTTGGGGTGTTGGTCCAATTTAACACTAAGAATAGTTAATTTAACACTAGTGTTAAGAGTTACTATATTAACTCTAACACCGGTGTTAAAATATCAGAATATTAGAATAAGTAATTTTACACCCAACTTTATTTTTATAAAGCAGGAAGCTGGTGCCTGTCTCCAGCTGTCATTGGATGAGAGGCAGGGATAGGTCATGAGTCCATGGCAGGGTCACACATAAAGACAGACAACCATTAACACTCCCACCTAGGGCCAGCGTATGTTTTGGACAGTGGGAGAAAACCAGAGGAACACAGGATAAAGCAGGCCTCTCCTTTCATTGTTAAAAAAAAGTGAAGACATCATGTCCTGTTTACATTTGCTGCCATGTTGGATTTTTAGAAAACGAATCTGAACCCTACAAACCCACAACCGTGTTGCTTTTTTAAGCATAAAAAACATTTACAACTAAAAGTGAATCTCAGGAATCAAAGTTTGAGCAGCAATGGAAGAATTATAACAAATGCAACAGCAGGAAAAAGGTTTTCTAAGTACAGTTTCATCTTTGTGCCGCAACTTAACCTGAAATGAAAAAGGAAATGCAGACACACATTAATGATGTTGTTTTCTTCTTTAGATGCAACTCCTCGTATTATCGGGGTCAGGAATGAACTCATCAAGGTGATCGAGGGAAGTCGCACCTTTCTAGACTGCCGCTACTTTGGCTCTCCTGTTCCTGAGTTACGATGGTAGGACCAAAATGTTTCAGAATTTAATGTACGGGGTGATTTAAGAGAACACCTTCCAGGTTCTGTAGGTATGGTTCTGTTTAATCACAGGTCTAAATATGGACAAGGGAATCTCGAGGGGAATCGTTTTAAGACCCACAGCAACGGGACCCTGGAGATCAAACGCATCAAAATAGAAGACCAGGGAACTTACCTGTGTGTGATCAGCAACATCGCAGGAAGAGATGAGGATCAAGTCCGAGTAGAGGTCAAAGGTCACGATCACAGTCAAACAGGACACGATTGCGTTAGCAGCAAGTTATTTTAAAGGTCTGATAATCGAACCATCGCCTGTTCCTCTCAGAGGCCATAACGATTGTCACCAGACCACAGAGTATGAGAGTCATGCGTGGAAGTGATGTCCGCCTCGAGTGTGGAGTAAAAGCAGACATCACTACTCCCACAACAACAACATGGATGAGAAACAGAAAGGAAGTGACGTTTACTTGGAGGTTGGTACTTTAGGGAAAATGTAAAAGGTTTGCAGGTAAACCTTTATTCATTCTTGAATTAGAGTGATGAGTATTTGAATGATTTAATCTTTTCCTCAGAGTCTCTTTGGATGAGTCAAATCTGGTCATCACTGATGTGAACAGAGACGATGAGGGGAATTATACGTGTGTTATCAAGAGTGAGCTGGAACAGAAGTCTGCCTCGGCACACCTAATGGTGATGGGTAGGACCACGGTGATGTGAAACATATTCCACCAAATCCATTCTCTGCTTTGGTTTTTAATCTGGGGGTTTTTTTGTGCCTTGCAGACCGTCCAAGTCCTCCTACTGACTTAGAGTTGTCAGATCCATATGAGCGGAGCGTACGGCTCACTTGGGTTCCTGGAGACAGCAACCACAGCCCTATAACAGGTTCAAGCTTTAAACCAAATAAACATACACGGATGACATTGTTTCAATGTTAGTTTTTCCTTTTTGTGTTTACTTGAAAGTTTTCTGTTCTCTGACAGAGTATTTAGTGCAGTACGATGATGACGACTGGCTTCCAGGGAAGTGGAAAAACCTTTCGTCGTACCCTGGAAACCTTAATTCAGTCGTTCTGCATCTCTCACCTTTCACCTACTACGAGTTCAGGGTCATCGCTGTCAATGAATTAGGCGCGAGTCGCCCCAGCCGTCCATCTAAACGCTTCCAGAGCAGTGGAGCACGTGAGTCTGATTAAAAATGTTAATAATGTAAGAGTGATACGGACATTTTATCTTTCTAATCCTTTTGAGAAATGTTCTGTGCAGTTAGGAGATGTTCTCACCTCTGCTAAGTTAGCTTAGCTTTTTGGAAGATAAGGGCCGTTTCTCAATATGCGTACTTGTCTGTACTTGTGTACTCCCGTCCTTGTGAAACGTCATCAACGATGGTCCAAGTACTGTTCCAATCCTAAGTACATATAATGGCAAGTTCGCTCAAAGTTCCCGGATATGTTCTTGCTCCGCCCATTGTATCGAGGATGCACTGATGGGTCCTTCTGCGGACTTGGGACAGCAAAGTTTCCCATAATGCATTGCGCCGCTAACCGTTATACTCCGAACGGCAGAGGAGAAAGCTTAAAACTGTTGTGTTTTATATCAGAAATACAAATAAATCAATATAAAGTTGTCTGTTATTGTAAATAATTGCGTATAACCTGTAAAATGTGCTGTGTATTTGTTTTTTTCTTCTTTCAGACTCTTCACGATCTCTCAAAATGCTAATTAGCTAACCCACTATCAAAATAAAAGCATCATTGCTTTGTTTTGATGAAAAAGAAACTTTTTTTCTTCATTTAACAGCAGGAAATGCTGATATTTGATCAGTTCTGATGAAAAGTGGACCAAATATAACACAAATAATAAGTTTTCATTGTTTTTTTGGTCATTTAAGGAACAGACTAGACTTTTATTTTTATGTCAGGTCGTTTTTTTTACCGTAGCAACAAGCAGCGCTTGTTACCGCGAGGCAAAGAAGTACGCTTGTTCCAAATGCCGTCCTCGTCCTCCCGTACTCGGCAGAACGGACTTTCTGGTGTCCTAGGCAAGAACACACTTGTCAAGTACACAAGAACGTACTAGCGTCGTTGAGTATTGAGAAACGGCCAAAGAGTTTTCTTCCCAGCATGCATCACTTCCTGAGATCTTTCTCCGTTAGTCTGTCTGTTGGAAGATGAACTATTGATTAGGATTTGTGGTTTAACAGAGCCCATGTAAGCCTTCCTGCTTGTGTATTTGCTTACTTTCCTATTACTGATTCATTAAGTCAGTCATGGATGAACATCCATCATGTTCACGCAGACTACAGAAGAGTGAACATCTTAGAGGAGACCTTGTGCACAAGAACTGAACCTGTTTAATACGACTGAGCAGATCTTTTAAAACGAGAACATGGTATTATGAGTAGACATAATCTAATGGCAACCTGTTTTAAATATGTGTGTCTTGCAGGGCTGTTCTGTTTGTTATGATCAGTCTGCATCAGTGTAAACATTTATAACATTGCTGAGGCGATGCATGTAAACTCATTGGTACCTCAGAGTCTGCGTCAACCTGAAGCATAAAATCTTTTGGAGTTGTCAGCTAATGAGCGGAGACTCACATTTAGTCAGGTTATTTTATTATTGGTATTCTTTTTAAAGTAACACTAAACAGTTTCCAGCTTCTCCGTCCTACTAGTTGAAAGCAGAATTACAGCTGTCATAAACCCTACAGCAGCCTGCTGTAGGTAGCGCTAACAAGGAGCTAACACTAACATGAGCCATCTAAGGCTACGTTAACACTGCAGGTCTTGATGCTGAATTCCGATTTTTTGAGTAAATCCGATTTTTTTTGTGGCTGTTCACATTATAACTGAAATGTGACATCAAACACTCTCCAGTGTGATCGTTTCACGGCTCCAAAGCGACCCGCATGCGCAGGAGACAAGAAGTCATAGTCAGAACCAGGAGAGGTGGAGTTGTGATGTGAAAGCCTTCACTGACAGTTCAGCCACAATCTCAGGATCACACCTGTCACGTCTCCCATTTTAGGCTGAAAACTGTTTTAAACACTATAAATTATGTTACTCCTTATTCCCGCCCTCTTCCCGAGTTAGTATTCCCTGAAAATGTTCCGGTATTAAGGTAATTCACGGAGAACCCCCGCCCCACTGTCACGGAGACCGACAGCACCTCCCGCTTTCATGCTTTCTTGTCATTTTTAATTCCAAAACTTGACTGGATGTCCCACAGACCCCTGAATCCCTCTGTCAGCGCTGCTCTTCAGCGCTCCTCCTCAGAAACGTCCTGACACGATGCTCACCTCTGCTGAGCAGTGACGTAGGAGGTGGATTTAATGTGACATGACCGTTCAGACTGCAGTTGCTTTCAAAACCTTTGCATATGTGTCGGAATCAGTACTACATATTGAAATGACCTGGATCGGATTAGGAAAAATTGGATCTTTGCTGTTCAGACTGTCACAAAAAAATCAGATAAGGGTCACAGGCAGGTCAACATGCAGATTTGATGCGCTTTTGCCTGCTGTGTGAATGTAGCCTTTATAAGCCACAAATTAAAAACACTGTTGGACAAAACATATTATTACTTACAAGTCCAGTAGCTGCAAAGACAGGTCACCATCAGCTTGTGATTTCATAGCTTAGCTCTCAAACGAGTGTAGGCCACGCCAATGTTCACTCTGGTTTTAGCTCGTTGCTTTTCCTCCAAAGACATTACTCTCTGACACTTACTTCCAGGCTCCGCCATGATGCCAACAAAAAAGCAAACTTTTTTTTTTCTTCTGCTTGTGTTTTTATTGACAGTCTGTGAACTGAAATAGCTAACTGCTAGCCTTTATGTTAGCAGAAACAGCTAAAAGCCATTAAGCAGGTAAAGAGCGCCCCCTATGGCACCTACCCGCTCCACAAAACTGTTAAATGTTGTTTCTGGTCAGCAGAGGGCTGCAGAGTGCTGTCCCATATGGAGATGGTAAAGTATCTACCAACACAATCACTGAATCCCACTTTTAAAGGAATTGGTTAAAGCATTAAAAACTACTTTAAATGATGCAATAAACTCATAAGCTGTGATGTCTGCTGGGTCTGGCCTTAAAGTATTTGTATGAAATAAAATGGATTTTTTTCCAGAATCTGTATGCAATTGTCTGACCCCTTTAGAAGACTACTGAGGCTACTTTAAGAAACTGTTTCAGGTTAAGACTGCAGATTAAGATTTAACATCCTGAGACCTGCGCTGCACTTTTATTCCGTCTGGGTATTTGTTATCAGAAAGACCTCCTGAACAAAAGCGCTGGTTTTGAACAGTTAGTTGTTCAAAATTATTACATTTAAAACTAAATTTAAAAATAAAAATTAATGACAAACGATCTAAGATTTAAAAAAGAATAATGATTGTATTGAAGGCAGCCACTGTTGACAGGATTGAGTGATCATGTCTGGTTTGTGATAACAGCCGATTTTCCAACACAGCTCCAGATGTCATCCCAAAGAATGTGAAAGGTGTTGGTACATGGAGAAATAACATGGAAATAAGCTGGGAGGTAATAACAACTCACATGAATCTGTAAAAATCCTCATCTTTAACATCTCACATTAAACCATTTCTGTAACCAGCTTACACCTGTTACTGTTGTGTTTTCAGCCCCTGACCTACAGAGAGTGGAATGGACCTCACCTAAAATATCTGGTATGGTGGAGAAGGAGAGATTCCCGAGAAGAGTGGAAGAATGCAACCACAAAGTGGCTGAAATATTACATCTATGATGCAGATACGTTTACTCCTTATGAGATCAAAGTCCAGGCTGTCAATGAGTTTGGGCTGGGGCCAGAGTCTCCTGTGGTCATCGGCTATTCTGGAGAAGACCGTAAGTATCTTTGAAAGGAAACAAACAGAAAGTCGAGTCTATAAAAAGATCATGAGCACTTTTGCTGAGATTGTTTGAATTTCAGATGGAGGAGAAAATCTTTTATCTTTTATTCATTTTGTGATAAAACAATATGAAAGCATGTAGGACAAACCCTTTACTGACCAACCCACCTCTTTATTTGCAAAAGCAGGTTGAGATGTTGCAACAGAGTACAATAATAAAAATATAATAAACAGTTTTTTTATACGGTAATCTCATCAGCTGTTTGTCTGAACACATTTAGGTTTATCACATCTTAAGCAGATTATTTGACTTCACTGTTGAATCATCTGTTCCCTCAGATGACTAACCCACTCACTATCCCGGACACAACCCTCTACTTTAGTCTTGTAATGTTGTTTGTACTACACACTGCTCCTACAGTACACTACTTGCTTTGTTTTCACTGATAAAATGTTGTAACCATTTCTGTCTGTCCAAAGGTCCAATTGTTGCACCCTTGAACCTGAGACTGTCTGACATCGAGAGCACTCAGGTCACCATACACTGGGACACAGTGGCACGTGAATCAATTATGGGAGAGCTGAAAGAATATAAGGTGTGTATAGTTAATATTCAACTAATGATAAAGCATGTTAACAGGCACTAAAGAGCTGAGACACCTCACTGGCATAGTCAGCTGGTGATAATAAGTAATGTGTCTCATTAATGCTTCATGGACATTTATTGATGAGTCTGTGTGTGTTTCTGGACCTAGAGAAGGCTTGTGACTCTCAGGAAGGATGTTGTGAGGGACTGGGCTGATAGGGTCATATTAGTGGGCTAGGACCCAAATCCACTATGGGGCCCAGTCTTTATGTCGTCTGATAATTATCAGTCGTGGACCACCATTTTTATATTCAGCCCTGGTTTGTTGTATTCCCACTAAGATTTGAGCTAAATGGCAGATCAGGGAAATGAATACCTAGTTGTATGTACAAACTCAACCACTCAGAAACGTTGAAAGTTCTACTACTCAGGAGATTCCAGGTAATTTCTACAATACTATCTTGTAACCTGGGCTGTTTTCTGACGGTACATTTCTAGCCCAGTAATCCATTTTTGCCTTGGGTCCTCTACTGGAAAGACACAGAGGTAAAGAAGGACCTCACACAATCCTGATTCCTGTCACAGCTCCTGTCTGTGGTCCACAAGCTCCTGTCTGTGGTCCATGAGCTCCTGTCTGTGGTCCACAAGCTCCTGTCTGTGGTCCATGAGCTCCTGTCTGTGGTCCATGAACAGAATCTTAAGGTGAAGTTGTGGAGCGGAGGGTGTCTGGTTTGGGAACTTTAGGGTTCAAAGGTTCCCAAAATACCTTCAATAAAAGGACAGATGATCTAACTACTTGTAGGTTTGTTTGTAAAAGGACAACTGGTTTTTATTAACAAAAACCAGGGTTCAAATTATGGGGAGTTAGGGGGAGCCCGGCTCACCTGAAAGGGTGATGGCTCCCCCGGAAGCCCTCAGCTGACCCAAAAAATTATCCAGTGCCCCCCGCTGTTACGGAGTTATAATGAAGGTGATCAGATGGCCGACTCTTCCCCCTCACGTAGTTTTAACAGTGGTGATCAAATGGACGAATCCCCCCTCCTCACTTTTACAACATTCTCATGGGGCTCCCCCAGAAGCCTGTGTGTAATTTGAGCCCTAAAAAATGGTACACTAATAATAATTAGCCTTGACTAATTTG